>JAPYZI010004587.1:0-13131 GCA_030523105.1 Ophioninae sp. A BG-2022a
CCGCCTGCCACGATGAATGACGCCGCACTGGCGACAGCGAGCGAGTGAGCATGTCGTAACGTGTTTGGGGCGCCATTTGGGATGGTACCTACCTATGACCGTAGCTTCGGTCGCCGGGAATTTATTTTAAATTGTGTTTTTGGTACTTAGGCCTTATTACCCGACAGGCCTTATTGGCCGCACCTACCTTAATTATACGTAGGCAGTTGATTTTCAAACCAGGATCTTGCATTTGTCGTTGGTGGAGACGCTCTATCGGCCAAATACCTTTCGACTACGAGAAGCGGTGTTACGCAGCGGTAGTTCATCCGCATTTAATAGCTTTTTGTGATTATTGTCACGGTTAATCGAAAACGCCGAATGCTTATGAACAAAAGTTGCAAGAGCATTTTAATTTGTTTCTCGACGCGAGACAGAGAGGGAGGGCTTTCGAGCCCCGAGTGTTTACATTTTATGCAACCTAAATACGAAACGTTAAAAAGTCTTAAAGTTGAAAATTCAGATGAAAAAAGATTCTTACAGTATTAGCATTTATTCCTTTCTTCGAGTTTTCTGTCTCTACCGTTATTCGAACGACGCGTGTAGATAAATAATGAATATTAATACGAGCGATAGAAAATGGATACCATTGAAAAAGTGAAGGTGATCATTAATGCGCGACAGCGCCTCCACTGAGATTAAAAAATGGTCGCGTTTGATGACTCCTTTCGTACGGTGCAACTTTTATTTCAAACATTTTTTGGTGACGTCGATAATTACAGAGATATTCAAGATGACAACGGTTAGTGCCTCACCCTGTATAACACAACGTCTCAGTAATATTCAGAGAAAAGACCGAACCGTCACGAAGTCGTCACCACTCGCAATATCGTTGTTGGGTTTTAGAGCTCTGTATATATTAACACGGACCACGGGAAAACAAAAGAAAAGTGAATAACGTCAGGAAATCGGGCTTTTTCGCGGACGTTAACTATTGTATTATTGGCGTACTTCCGGGAAACTCCGCTGGACTCGTCGATGCTTATGAAAGTGGACAATTTTTCAAATCTGATAAATAAATAGTAACCCGCGTAAATATAAAATTTAATGTATCGTTTTCGCGAAGAGCTGCGTACCAAACATCGTATATAGTAGTTATTCTTACGATTCGCTTTTACCGATTTTATCAAATTTTATCAGGCATAAGTGGCGACAACTCGGAAGGCTCACTTGTTTTGAAAAAAACTAATCTCGAAATATGTTGTATTTCGGACGGATCGGTATGTTAAAATATTCTATGCAAGCGCAAAGTTCGATTAGTATAAGAACACTATTCCGTGACGTGACGCTTATCGGGTTTACGCGCTATATCTATACGTACTTGTGCATAGACGGAATTGCAGGGTCGCATTGGTGAGCCGATATCGGATACTCGAATGAACAGGGAACGGAGGTGGGTGAGTCGAGTGATATCTTTATACACGCGTAGGAAAGACGGGAAAGGGATATGCCAAGGAGCGGGCCTCCAGGACGCGAGATGGAGTAACTTGATTAAATTTCTTCTCGTCGTCGGAGCTTAATCTCCGCGTACTAACTTGTGCGAGGCACGCGAGGGGCAACGATTATCCAACTTTTTACTATCTATTCCACTTGGCGAGGGAAGTTTCCCGATTAAGGTTAGCCCACATTCTAGATTCAAATTGTGCCCGGATATCTTGCCAACGTAATATTTGAGAGAATAGAGATAGAAGCCCAAATTTGAAATTTTTCCGACGTCATTACGGAATTCCACTTACTTTTGTGTATAAACATTGAAACAAGTTCAATTAATATTGGCGCGTGATTTTGCGTTGTTTCATTCGTACAAAAATATTTAGCGTTGCCCTTCTCTATTATTTAAATGGAGAAAATATTCTTTGATCCAAGTTTTTCGTTGAAATCGAATTAGAACGAGGCGTCGTAACGCTCAGGACCACCATTGTCTCTCAATTGACTCGATGCATTATCAAAAGCAAAATTATCCGATACAATCAAACGCAAGAAAAAGATAATCTAATATCTGTGATTTTGTAAAACCTACAGTGAAGACAATCTAGGCATCCGTGTAGTCGAAACGACAGAAGTTGAACGAAGTGGATGGAAAGAACCACCATTGACTTACCGGATGAAATTAATTCACCACCGTTCGTGCGAAATTTCAGATTTTCTGGTATCTCAAGTGCAACGAAGCTTTAAAATGGGAAATAATCTTCAAGCTATGCTTTATGGACCCTTTATAATTTATATGTTATCTATCGTTGAACCGCACAATTTCAATGTACGCTAAAAAAGCTACGTATCTTCCGAAAATATAATAAAAACAACCTTTGCCGGATAACGTTTTGAGCTGATAAATTTATTTCGGGCGGTGATCGGTTAATACGTGTACAATAAATGATAAAATTCCGAACTTGCCGCGTCCTCCGATCGAACAAAAATTGTAAACGCCCTCTCTTGTAATATTCTAGGAGAACCCCTGGAAGGATTCTCGGTGACATGTTTTAATTTGAAAGTTTTCGAACTTTCCAACTTGTTTATTTTTTTACGCTCCTACTGTTTCAAACAAACCGAAACGAACCCAAACGGACGTGGGTGTGTTTCGATTTGTATATATCGTTGACGGTGATGCGTACATCGCCGTCTGCCGGGGCGAGCGATACGCGTACACGTTCGGCTGGAAAAATAAACATTAAGATTCGTTAAAACCCCGTCCCATTAAAAAAGTGAAGGTGACCTTTAATGCGCGACAGCGCCTCCACTGAGATAAAAAAAGATGGTCGCGTTTGATGACTCCTTTCGTACGGTGCAACTTGTATTTCAAACTTTTTTTCGTGACGTCGATAATTACAGAGATATTCAAGGTGACAACAGGAAGATCCGTATCAAATTTTAATTTGATCGGACGGGTTGGGGCTCTTACTCGCGCTACCCGCGATAAATCATTATTAATAATTCCAATACGCCTCGTACTATTGATTTTCCTATCCTCGACTCATCCTGATTTTATTCAAAGAATTATTATTTCCAGTTGACCAGAGCCGTCAAACGTATCTTCCAAGACTAGAGGTGATAAACGGTTTTCCAAAAATCAAACGCGTTGTCAGTGTCAATATATTTATTTATCATATTTAGCATCGTATAATCTCTCCCCGTCGCTCTTCAGTTACTAATGCACGCACGCTTCAAATATATATATATGTTACAATCTTAAGTCGGCATCGAACTGATCGTGCTCATGAAACGTGTATATACAGGCGACTGCTGTTGAGCAATCTTAAATGAGAGCGTTTAGAAGATTTCATTTCTCTACTCGATGACCCTTTCTTCTACCGAACGATCCGCGGATCGTAATCTCTTTTTTTACATTATCGATATTTGTTCGATACAAGGCGCAGCTTTTCGTTACAACGTCCATTTTTTTTAAATTACAAAACGTCCATAAACGACGCGATCTTTTGTTTAAACAAGACGAATAACTTCTCTTCGTACGACGAAACTTACGATTAAATTCCGTAATAGAAATGTACCGTCGAAAAAAAGAAAAACACACGTTTCTGTGACAGACATATTTATACTCCGCGATGCGTCGAACGAATAACCACATTTTCATAATTACGTGTAATTATCACACGCAAACTTGGGCGAGCGGGTACGGTTGGACGTCAATTGTCGACATCAATGTCCATTGTAAAGGGTTTTTCAATAGCTGCGGGTAGATTTTGTCTCGGTGACATCCGTAAAATATTCTTTTTATTAATCACTTATTTATGCCAAATCAGCATGGCGAGTTACACGATCGAACAGCACGTACGAATAATAAAACTTTATTATCACAACGAGTGTTCGTTGGTGATAACGTTGCGCGTATTGGGCCCATTTTACAGAACTGGTTATCTCTAGTACTTTTTTGTCAAGTTTTTTGAAATCGCAGGTGCGCCCGAATAAACTACGATCGACCGATGTTCCAAAGGTCAACGTAACACGGGCCATAGCTCAAATTCAGCCGGATCTATGCGAAAGAGTCATTGAAAATTGGACGACTCGGATCCGTGCCACCGTAAGAAGCCGAGGCGGGCGTTTCAATAATATCATATTCCAGACTCAATGGCATACGCGGGCCTTTCAAACGAAACATGAATTTTGTTAATACCTCAAACATAGCTTGTTTCATTCCGTTTCAACATTTACCCGGCCTTATTGAAAAACCCTATAGTTCTTCCGTGAAATGTTCTCCCGGTGTCGTATATTACGCTCGGAACGCGACAATCATCTTCGTGGATTACGAAAGTGTACAGTCATCTTACTACGAAATATTTCCGGAAAAAACGTTTGGCCGTTTCGTTACGCGCAAATTATTAATATTATTACGGTTAGCAATGGCGTTTCGTCATTGAGGAACTACGTCTTAAGGTTAACGTCCCGCGTCCTGATTCTGAAAAAGAAAAATCCCCTCTCTCGAGAGTAATGATCCGGCATGAAAAGTTGAAACGTTTTCTGGCATAATCACGTAACTCCGCAAAGCTTTTTTTTTATTTTGCACACTGTATACAATTAAGGTTTCCAATAACTACGAAACTTTCAAGCGAGATTCGTTTTTCGTGAACACGCCTGTAGTTATAGAATCAGCTTATACCGATTATACCGTTCGTACCGAACTCGTCCGTCTTCCGTAGAGTTTTCTGTACACGAGACACACGCACGCGTACACCTGCAAAGATTCGTGTACACGCATCCCACAGAAACAGCATTCTTTAGGCCCATCCTTCCCTCTTATCTCACAAAATAAATAAACGCGTAGTCTTATCAACGTCGAAAAATTTGGACAAATTACCGTCACTGGAAACAAATTTTACGAAGAATGTACACGAAATAAAAATTGACCGAAAAAGTATCGGGAGTGTGCATTCATTTTGACGGAATTTCTAGTGAACCAACGGTTTCATTTTTAAAAAGTCGCTACCGGCTACTCATGCAAAGTAGATTTTCATCGCTAGCCACCGCTGTGAATGGTGAATACAGCCGATGGAGCAAGACTTTCCGCTTCAGCGTTTTGTATTATGTTTTCACAGGCTTTGAAATAACTTTATCGTCCTTTTGCCAAACTACGACCATTCTTCTTTCAATGCTCGGCCCCGTGGCGTCGATCGTATTTGCCAAAGATCGCCCGTAACGATTCGGTTGCGTTTGAGTTGGCGCGGCGTGTAGTATACAGTACCCAGCCGATCTCACCAAACACGAGACGCGTCTCGCGATCGCGAAGCGATCGTTGACTCTCGGCGCAACTTTTCATGAAATTGAAAAAGAAAAGGAAACACTTCTCGCTAATGCTGTTTTATCGGTGAGTGATCGGCCATATTCGATGTATAAAAAAACTATGTTGCTCGCACTCCGGAAAAACGACGCACACTCGAAACTGAAGCCACGAAATAGTGTCTTTGATATGAATTCAACAACGAATTTGCCCCGATGCTGTATAATACAAGTTAGGCTCTCTCCCAGATATCCTTCGAAAGGAACGAAGGATCGATCGAGAGGACGAAGGATCAATGGAGGATCAATGAAGAGTTAAGAATCGGTGGCGGTCGGAACGGATACTAAGATCTCTTGAGCGGGTTCGAGCAGGCCGGACTCGAGGGTGAATACAAGCCTAATTTGAGACCAAGCTCTTTTGGTTTTCTCAACGAGTTGCGAACAGGAAACGGACTGAAGAGCGATTTTGGACTCGGAGTCCTCTCGAGACGCGGGGCTGCTCGGCTCGAGGCGCCGTCCAGCGGTCCGAGGCTCAACGAAGCCTTGCGGAAGTTTATCGCTTCCCTCGATGACGCGGGCATCGTTTCCGCGTACTTCGCGAGCTGGTTATTTTTTTCGGGAGTAGCCGAACGCGGGATCGCTCTTTTCGAGGATTCCTCGAGACTCGGGCTCAATTCCGAGACGCGGGGGTGACTCGTCGAACCACCGAACTCACGTTTGTCGTACGCCTGATAATTCGGCGAGAGGGAGTGCGATTTCTTGCGTCTAAGAGACAAATAGGAAATTACGTTAACGCTGTCGTCATCGTCATCGTCCTCGTCGTTGTTGTACGATTTTTCATAATCCGTTTTGTTCTTCGTGTATAAATAATTGTTCGTCGACGTCGCGTCGTACTTTCGAGGGTGCGGATCGCTCTGGCCGTAGGAACAATTGAGAGGCGATATAACGGTCTTGTCTCGATTCATCTCGGTCTCGAGACACTTGATCGAGGCCGATGGCTCGCTCGAGTAGTAGGACGCACCGCGATCGAAATTCACCAATGACGTTTTATAGGGTTCGAGCGAGAGATCATCGTCCCTCAACGCGTTCGTCTTCTCGTCCTTGTCATCGTCGTATCGCACGCGAAACTCCAACGTTTCCTTGGACAGCGCGGGCCTCGCGCTATCGCCGAGATCGTAAAGCCTCGATGGTGTCGCCGGCTCGTCGCGAAATTCGAAGTGATCGTCGGTCGTCGATTTTTCGTAGGAACGCGCCGAAAAAGCGTTGCTCGGAGTTTTCAGCGGTGAAACGAGTGATTCGTAGTCATAGGTCGCGTACGCCTCGTACGGGCTGCTCTTAACCGGAGATCTTTCGAATTTACTTTCCGCCTTGATGGAATATTTTGGCGAGGACGGCCGTACTTCCGGGTACGGAAGACGCTCGGAGGCATAGGCTATCGGCGAAATCATCTTCCGCGGAACGATCGCGGTCGTGGACGGGAGAATTTCACCGGAGGATATTTTGTCGAGTTTCTCGAGTTCCCGATAAATATCGATGTCGCTCGTAGGCGAGACGCTCCGGAGTCCGTACTTGGACGAGTCGGCGAACTTTATAATCGCGTCCTCACCGAACTCCGAAAAATGTTCGACGTTCAGCGCGGACTCTCGAGCCACGTCGAGATCGCTCTTGATCTCGATCGAACCGTTGGAAGACGCGTACGAGAAGACGTTGGTGGAGACGCTGGAAATGTCGAGAGCCTCGATTTCGTTGGGATTCTTACAGGAGGCGGTTTCTTCGCGACTCCCGACTCCGCGGATCGTCGAATCCTCCTCGTAATTCGCCAACAGCTTGGAGAGTTCCTCGTTTATCTGTCGGTCGATGAGAGCCTCCCGAGTGTCCAAATAATCCCCCGATCCGACCTCCTCGACGCCCAGAGGATCCATTATTTCCGTATCGTCGATCAACGACAGCTTCGACAGTTCGTCGTTGATCTTGGCGTCGAACTCGGAACCGCTCGCCGAAGTCATCTGATCGAAATCCTTGAAATTTATTCTCGCCAATTCCTCGCTTATCTCCTGCTCGTTCAGTCCCATTTTTTCCAATATGGGGCTGAATATTTTCGATATTTCCTCGTTTATGGGACTTATAGTTATCTCCTTTGATATTTCCTCGAGATCGGGTAAACGTTTTTTCGCCTGGCAGGTTAGAATTTTGTGCAGTATCACCGAGTTTTCTTGTATTATCTTCAGAGCACGGTCGCTGCTTCGTCGACCGCTGTCGCGAGCGGTCCTCGGCTTGACCTTCGTCCACACTCCGAATTTCGACTCCGAATCGTCGTCCGGATCACCGTTGCTCCGCTTTCGCGCGTAACTCTTCAGTATGCTGTCGCTCTCTTCGGAAATACGAACTTTCGGGCCTCCGGTGGCGCAGGGCTTTCCCGGATCCGTGAAAACACTCGTACGGGGCGAGTCCGAACGATCGCGCAAATATTCACTCGCCGAGTCGCTAAAATTGTCCTGACGTCGAGCCTCGAGATTCTTCAAGTCCTCCCACGCGTACCCAGTTTTTCTCGTCAGCATGCTCGTGTCCACCCTGCTATCGTTCAGCCTCGTTTCCTCGAGGTGCTTTATGTCTTGGAGAATGTCGCTCGATCGTTTTTTGTGCGCGTCCACGAGCGATTCGTCGGAAGAAGGAGAGATCGTCAGGGTGCCGTACCTCTTCTCGAGGCTGCTGCAGCTTCTCTCGAACCGCTTCGAACGTTCGTTCCTCGCGAGGCTCTCGCGAGGATCCCTGTCGAGGAAGCTCGCGCGATTCGTCCCGTATCCGGCCGCCGGCAGAGCCGAAACCGCGTCAGTTTCCGTACCGCTTTCCTCGATCCCCTTGACCTCTTTGAACGCGCTCTCTTTGCCCCTGTATCGCGTTACCGAGAGATTCTCCTTGTAAAGATCGATCGTCTTTGGTGTTTCGTCGTTCTTCGTTCTATCGCACGGTAGACTCGACAGAGTTTCCGCCAATTCCTTTTCGAAGGGTCCGCCCGAATCGTATTCGTCTCTGCTCTTCGTACCTTTGCCGATTTCGCTGCTTCTCGTAACTTCCAGGAACGCACCGCTCTTCCTATTTTTCGAGGAATTCGTCTCGTTCGGGCCGCTCGATAATTTGTGTTCCGGCGAAGTCGCGTCGCTGCTCTTGCTCGCGCTGTGCGTTCCTCTCCTGCCGTAGGGCGACGGCGTCTTTTCGTTCGGATTGACGATCGGATAGAACGGTGAAGCGGCCGAACAAATTTCCATCGGTGATTCCGACCTATCGTCCTCTCCCTCGACGTAGCTTGTCCTGTATTTTATAGAATTGGCACTCACCGGAGATTGCAGCTCCGAACTGAACGATCTCTCCGAAGACTTGTTCGCCTTTCCAGGACTGCAGGATTCGCTGGAACTGCTTATAACGTATTTCGGACTTATCTCGGATTTGTTTTTCAACGAGTCCGTACTCATGGGTGTCGAGGGACTCGACTCGTCCAACGATAGCTTGGTAACGTCCGATCTTGTATCCAACTTTGTTCCGCTGTTGGCGCGACCTTCCGATTCCATTGACCTAAGAGTCAACGTTTTCGAATCCGAAACCAACGACGAGCGCTCGGATAACGGCAAGCTTCTTGAATCCGCGCTTCCGTTTCGCGGACTCGTCGTTAAACTCGAGGTTCTCGAATCCGGGCCCAGCGTCTCGCCGGAACTGAACGACGTTCCACTTTCCGGAGTCTTTGGACTCTTCTTCTTGCCTTCGGAAGGCTGCGTCGACTGGCAATCGTGACGACTGTGATCGGACGTTACTTTCGATGAACCGACTCCGTTCGAGCTTGGGGTTGGTCGCGTTACGGATTCCTCGGCGTACATCGAATTCACTTTCCGTCCGATCGCACGAGCGTTCAACGGTTTGGCGGGTATCGCACGAATCATCTTCCCGAGATTGTGATTCAAGGGTGCGTCTTGATGGACGTTGTTCGCGGAGTTCCCGCCCAAGGACGAATCGGAATACGCCGTCTCGATGACCTTCGAGTCGGTGAATAAATTTGCCGATGGATTTTTACCGCTGACCGTGTAGTCGGTGTTATCGTTTAAACTTGTCATGGCGCTGAACCGCTCCGGGGGGTCACCGATCCTTTTCTCGACACTCGTCGATCGATCGTCGGCCAAACTTGACTCCGCGCACTTGGGTGACTCGTAACCAACGCTCGTTTCAGTGCCGTTGTCAGACCTGACGGGTTTCGCGAACGATCTCAATAAACTCGTTAGGTTCTTCGTGCCGATATTGGCAACCGATCCGCGACTCGTTTCGAGGCTTTCGATCGGGTCGGCATCGTAAAAGCCAATGTCCGTGCTCGATATCCTCGCGTATTCAACGACAGGTGAGATCTCAGCAGCTTTACTCAGTTTCTCACTGACGGTGGTTGGTGATATAGGTAAATGACCGACCACGTAGGATCGTGAATACGTCGTTGGTTCTTTCATAATCATGTGCGATTGACCGTCCTTCGATGAAGTCATCCTACTGGACGAAACCTCGTACTTGGCGCAATCCGGTACTAACGAGTCCGTTGATTTTGGCCATGCTCTTTCTTGAACTTTAGGTTCGATCGATCGATAGCTCGCAACGGAGTTACCAGTCTCGTAAGCCCTTTCCATCGGTGTATGTTTAACATTGGAGGACGGATCGACCCTGACGATGTCAGTCGTCGTGTCAAAACTCGGAACGGTGTTGTCATTTTCAATGCCGCGGATCCCTTGCAGTCCGATTTCCCGATATTTACTTACTAACGCATCGATTTGAGTGGACGCTTCATCGGTGATAGCGGGCTTATCAGGGCTGATTGAAAAATCGTATCTATCGATCGTTTCGGAAGTGTTTTCGGTGACGCGACGGTCGTCCAGCGCAAATTCTTTATTCTTGACAATAACGGATCGCGCGTTGAGGTTATCGTCAACGGTTACCTCCGTTTCATCGAACTCGGTGTTTCTGAGAATTAGATTGTCATACGCGCCATCCGGATCGTTCTGAGATTCATTTTTCTTCGAATCCACCGAGCGATCGATCGGTGATGAACGATGATCCTCACTTGCCGATAACCGTCGTATCTGATCGGTTATCATTGCGATCGAAGCGGATGTTTCCACAACCTCCGATAGCTCTCGGGAATTGGTCTTGAAGTCACTAACGCAGCCTCTAACGTCTTTATGCGTAGCGTGATATTTTAGGCTTGTACCATTGTCGTCGGAATTTTGGTGAAACGTCGCACTGCCGGTGATCGGCGATGCACCGGGACGCGGACTCTTCTCATCGTCGGTTGCCATGACGTAACAGTCGGAAGTTGAAGTTGGCTCCTCGCTGTCGACGTCACTCAAGCGATCGGGCTCGTCGCACAATTCCGTGGATGTGCTATCGCTGTCGCTATCATTGGCATTACCTCGCTCCGGTGATGTTACGGTCGACGACGTCATTTCCGGTGTATCGATCGTGCTCAATAATGATTCGATTTCATCTCCCACTGCAACGGGATGAAAAACGGTATTTAGAAGCTTGTAACCACCGAAAGAAAAGCACGCGAAATTCCACTTCGTGTACATGCAACTGTAAACATTTCGTGATGTCACGGAACATCCGTAACGTGTTGGAAAAAGGTGACAATATTACGATAATTTGGAAAAATTGTCTCTGTACCTCACCGCGGAAATATCAGTGGCGCGAATGGACAACAACGAGTCGAAGGGTTTATCAAACGGATATCACGATGAGACTGGTAAATGGGGCGAAACAGGTGGGACCGTGGCTGGTCCAATATCTAGGTCGAAAAGAAAGCGGACCGGTCGACCCTCCAATTTCACACCTGCGTACCCGTCGGCGGCATGCCAGCGGGTCTTCCGGCAGAATTTGTAGATAAGTGAACTACGGCGAGTCAAACGGAAGGTCGATATTCAACAACGTAGCAACCGAAAAATTTACCAACCTCGACGACCAGAGAATTCGCGGATCGATTCGTGATGCCGCTAGAAAACGTGTTACAACTTCGTACTGTCGGTACGTTCCTATGGATTTTTATTCTAGAATTAGGGTGAAACCGCACCCGTAGCGAAACATCGACACCGCCCCGATTCGAGTCAGTAGGGTAACACCGGCGCGGACCGACGCTACTTACCGCGTAACGAATCGTCGCTCCTAATTACGTATACGACGCTCGAGCCTCAGTACGTGTACGTACATACCTACAACCGGACTAATTCGTAATTGAGTGCCTACAATTTCCAATTGGAAATTGTAGGCAATTCAATGGAATCGAACGATTCCAGTCCGAAAATGTGTATTTGAACGGCTATGCGGCTCTTGTTCCCTCCTACTCGTGACACCGGTCAAACTTTTCGTTCTACATTTTAATCCCGGCTGTCACACGGTAACCCAAAGAATCTACTCTTTTTCGATTCAGAACCTTTGATGAGAAGAGGGTGATTCGTGCATTAATTAGAAGTTTCCTCGATAAATTTTACTCATTTATAATGCGCCGTTTAGGAAATCTGTGGAAATGAAATATCCCAATCGCCTGTACCGACCGAGTTGTGATAAGGTTGGCTCTTAACGCATCACCGAGTCGAGTCGGTAGGGTAGAACCGGGCTGGGTTATTGGCACCTACCGCTTGACAACGTTGTCGCTCGTCTCTGAAGGGCCTCGACCGGCCCTAGTATGAGTACATATACGTACGCATAATCGCACGAAACATTCAGAAATGATAGCTACTCTGGAATTCCCGGGAACTAAACGTCGCGAGTGTCGTTCGAGATACATTCGAAATTTTGAGTGCTTTAGGTTTGCACGATCCACTTTTTTTATTCATTCAAAAAAATTGTTGGGCGCCAGCAATTCGTCTATTAATTTGACATTGCCTGGTTCCAATTATCTTAAATTCTGCTCAGTCAGTTTTCAAAAAATTGATTCTTTAACATTTTTTTAAGTATAATGTTTTGAAAATATCCCCTAAAACTTTCAAAGCAATCCGATTAATAGTTTCCGGGATATACCACAATTAGTGAAAGGACATCCGGTCCCCTATGGCAGGTAGCAGGCAGCAGCTACGAGCAACCGGTTTCGAAGACAACCCAAACAAATTGATATTGTGGAAGCTTCAACATCGCCAGAAGCCCTATTGTATCGGGCGGGAATTGATGGTTCGAGATAAGTAATTTTTTAATAAGTATTTTCATACATTAATCAAGTGTAAAATTCGAAAACTCCTTCAGAAATTTGCAACAATTTGTTACTCAAAAACTATGAACTCGAGTGAAATTCTACGAGAAATACTTTCGTTTTAAAATTGCTAAAAATATTTTTTCTTAATAATTCAGTCTGAAAGGTTTTCATTTTTTGAAAACTTGTTTTAACAATTCGCTATAAACAATTAAATTATCGTCTTTTCGATACAAAATGGTAATATTTGGATTCAGCGAATCTAAATACGCAAAAAAGTTTTGCTTCATCCATCGAGCTCAAATTTTTACGTACATACATACAATACCGTAACCACAAGGAAAAACTTTAACCGTCCGGTCAATGACCAGGTACCCGGGTATCCGTTTCAGCTTTGCAGATAGAATTTATTAACTTTTTATTTTGAAAACTGTATAATCGTCTGGATTCCCGAAATTTAAGTAGGTTGAAACCCAATTTTTGTCGATTTTTTTTATAATCAATTATTTAATAATGTCACGTCTGCCGAAACCTAAACGGTCACCGATCTGGCGACACCAATAAGCCCAGCTGCGAGCAGTATGTTTTTTTTTCTCAAAAGATATTTACGAAGAGGTAAAACCTCTTTATCATAAGAATGAGAAACTCGAACAGTT
>JAPYZI010004588.1:0-13131 GCA_030523105.1 Ophioninae sp. A BG-2022a
TGCGCTCGTAACGAATCCACACGTACATAAAGACACACGCGGGCACGCTCAGCGCTCGGCAATTGTTCTGCCACGATTCTTCGCCCGAAAAGTCGAGAGTTCGCGGCCGAGAATTCGCGTGCGGGGCGCGCCATCCGTCGGTAGTTACTCGCAGCGCAAAATTGTCATTACCGACTTAACGAGGTGCCGCGTCAAAAGTTTCCAACGTGTTCGTCATTCCCTTAATGTTTTCTTTGGCTTTTTCATATTGTCCGACGTAAATTATATTAATGAAGGACATTTTTAATGAATCATATTATTGATTGCTGGTATTTTTTCATTAATTATATTTACCTCATTAATCGTTTATTTTTTAACTATCAAAATCGACCGAGATGAAATTCGAATAATCACGACCCTCATAGAATTTTTTGCGTATGTGTTTGTCAAAGTTTCAATATCGATTGAAATATTTTCCTTACTGTCATGACTGATCAAAATCAAACCCAAACAATCCCGATATTCTTTATGGTGGTTAACTTTTTTGACTTTCCAAAATCCATTAGTACCTTTATTTTTATTAATTTAATATTAATATAATATTAAATTGATATTAATTTAATATTAATATAATATTAAATTGATATTAATTTAATATTAAATTCCTTAACCATTTTATGTCACATATTTATTAATAACAATCGTCACAACGTTTTCATTCGTTTCTCAATATTCATTGAATATCTATTAATCAATCAATCAATTTTTTTTCCATCTTTAGTTACATTTTTCTGTATTTGATTCTGCTAATAGTCGCGAACCGAAATAATCGATATTCCAATAAAAATTACTTTCCGCTTTTTATCGTTACGAAATTTACCAACGGACGGTAATATCTCTTTTTTTTTCGTGATTTGCCCCGTCCGATCAAATTTTCTGTTGAATCGTTATTGAATATTTTCAATATTCATGAAAATGGTGGAATTTCAAGCAAATCTGGTGAAAGTTCGAATGATGGATGAAGGAGGTGGACGGGGGTGGGGGGTTCGGTCTAAAATCTCCGGCGCATATTCACTCCACCTTAATTCGCGTAATCCGAGTTTCATTAAAGCGGGTGATGCTCGGAGACAAAGACGCAAAGCTGCGGCAAGAGAAGGGCGGGGGGGGGGGGCGGAGGGACAGGTTTTGGATGAAGAGTACAAGATCGCAGTGGTAAAAGTGTACGAGAGAACACAAGAGGGGATTCTCCGCTTTACAGTAGTGCGGATCTACTAGGCTGACTATAATCCTATCCTGCTACTGTCGGATGTCTTTCCTCTCGTTATGAACGCGAGTGCGTTTTTCCGTGCGGAATCGCAGGTGTTACGAAAAGTCCTTTTTAAGGGTTTAGCCTAGGGAAAAGATTTTTGAATACCGTAGCTTGGGTTTGTTTGGGTTAGGATCGCTCAAAGTAAGGAAAAAGGTTTCCAAAAAAGGGTAAGAATATTCAGTCGCACTTTGAGTAGGCCTAACCCAAATAGAAATTTCTTTCTGTGAATATTTCAATAAATTTTCGAAAATCAAAAAAAAGGGTTGTAAGGGTTTTTTTGGGTTGGAGCCACTTGAAGTAAAGGGAGTATCTTCCTTTTTACTTCGAGTGAGAAAGGAGGTCCGAAAATTCTTTACTAACCCAACCAAACTCAACGTTATCCAAGCTTAGAATTTTTCAATTTTGTATAAACATTTTAAAAAATATTTTTCATACCATTTTGAAACACCTTTTTTATATTTTCTATAATCTTGCTTTTCGTTTTTAAAAAATTTTCAAAACGTCTCCAAACTTTTTCTAACATTATCTTAATTCTTGAAAAAATGGTGAACATTTGTCAATCATTAAAAAAATGTTAAACATTATGCTTTGAAAATATAAAAATAATTTTTTTTTCATTTGTTCCAATAAGCAAACGATTACGATGATGGACTTGCTAATTTAATTTTTCTTCTTTTTTCATTAGTTAACAACAATAATGATAATATATTTTTTCCCAAAAAAAATACAACAAATAATGTTTACCAACATTTTATATGTTTAGAAAACGATTGAGAAAAAATCGTCGAAATTGGTCGATATCATCGTATGAACGATGATATCGCGACACTGAAATATTCGATTCGTTCAATGTTCCATATCACGGAGATTCCCCATGGCTCACACGCGTGGCAAAAGCTTTGAAAGCTTTAGCCGCATATTAAACTCGCGCCCAAGCCTGCTGTATTCAATTTGGCTTCTTGATGAGAAGAGGCACCATGGTGCATGCACGAGCCTCGCATGTATATTCAGTCTGGAAATAATTGTACCCTGAATTCCGCCGAGAATCTTGATACCCCATAATTAGTAGCAACTTTATTGTTGCGAGATAACGTTCATTCTCCCGCCTCCCCATCGACGAAGGATTAAACGGATTATTAGCTTCTATATTTTGGGATTATTGGCACATACGGTGACTTTATTCAAGACGATCAGAATCATTCGTAATCATTGAATCAATTAAATTTATTATCATCATTATCCTGATTTTTAATACCAGTTATTGTCATTATTATTGTTGTTGTTGTTATCATTTTCTGTGACACCCGGTATACATTTTTCTGTCAAATTTATATTTTTTTAAATGTAACATTATTATCATTATTGTAGTGGATAAGGAAATTAATTATTTTTATTATTATTATTATTATTGCTATAACTTTCTTAAATACTTTGTTATATTTCGTATTTTTTTTCAAATTTACTATTATTTCCATTATTTTCGTTATTATGATTATTATTGTCGCTAGAATTAGTATTTGCATTATTATTAACGTTATTCCGTTGTTGTTGGTGTTGTTTGTTAACTATAAGAGTTTTGATTTGATGAATTCACTCCAATCATTAAATATTTATTGTCAGTTTTGTTTTTAAACAGATTAGCATGGTGAGGAATTGAACTGCTCGTGGAAGCCACGAGTGGAACGTACCGTGTATTTATTATTTGCCAATATCGAGAGATGTTTCAAATAAGTACGAAATATAGGGATATGACACAATAGTAGCCAAATCGAGGTACGCTAATTAATATTGAGTTTGGTGATTATTTGCGACGGAAGTAGCTGTTTTAGTCTATATGATGAGAGCAGCTGCGTTCCGCTCGGAAATTCGGTATAAAGGAAGATCGCAGCAACGAGTAATACTTGTTAGCACAAATAACGGTAGATATTCGTTGATATCTGTGAAATATTAGCGCATCAACTGCTGTAATATAAATATGCGATACATCTGAAAAAAGACAAGTTAACTTTCGTAAATCTTGTACACATCGATATAAAGAAAACATCTCGAAGGCCAAACAACGGGCGACTCAAAACTGCACAACTTTCCCCTGAAGCGTTTGTTTCTATAACGAAAAGTTTCGAAGATATTTGAGTGGATCGACTCTATCAGGACACCCGGTATACAGAATCAATCTTTGTGCGTCTCTAGCTTCGAAAGTACGCATCCTAGTAAAAAATCGTTCAAACAAAAGTTGTTCAGTTTCATACGGGCTACAAGATGGCACACTTAGTTTGACCTTGAAAGCAATAGTCAAGGTTATACAAAGGTCAACATCAAATATTTCAGTGACAAACTCGAGTTTTCATCGCACATTCTTGTAGCCCATTTCGAGAACTGTTTAAAACACTACCATAAACTTTCTACCGATTGAAAATGTTCACACCCGACACCCGGTATACCCGTGACGGTTAATTTTCCCTCAAAAGGGATTGCGCCCCTTTTGAGCGGACAAACTCCGTGCACGGAGTCAACGCGAACGCGCTAATCACCCTTTGGCCTCGTGGAAAACGAACGAATGGAAACTACAGAGGCCGGACAAACGCACAGGCTGCATTTGCAACTGCGCACCCGGCCACGGTTTCGGTGGAACCGCGGAATAAAAGTCCTATGTTCGCCAGGCAAGTCCATCCATCGGACAATCCGCGCCCCGAATAAACCCTGTATGAAATCCTCCTCCCTCTCTTGCGCCTCCCTCTTTTCCCTCCTCCGTCCCTCCGCGATCACCATTATACAGAAATCTCGACCCTGTACCATCGATGCGAATTGTTCAAAGCGATCGGTTGGTCACGATCGTTCGCGATCGCACAGTTGCATCGTTTAACCGAACGCGACCGCGCTTCCGAAGCAACTAATCGCTCCACGAAACTACAACGCACGTCCAGGATTTATCCACCAATTGACATGGTTGCGAAAAATGAAAAAAAAAAAAGAAACAATCATATGGAATTTAAGCTTCCATGATTTGGATGCACCGAATGATTTTTTAATGGATTTTTTTCTCTTTTATTGTTATGGTAGATTGCAACTCGAAAATCACCTATGGTTTTGGATTTTTATTTCATAACGAATTTTCGATGCGACGTTTATTGTTACAATGAATGTAGAAAAGTGAAAAAAAAAAACATTTCGTTGAATCCTATCGATGCAAATATTTGCTCCGTATCTTCAACAGTTCGTTTAGAAAATAATCTTTTTTGTTTATTCTCTACATTCTTTTTTTAAAAACGGTTTTTCTGCATTTTGTTTAAATGGAGATAAAGATTTATCTTTCTCGATTACGAATAAAAAATGTATTTATCTTTTTATTTATTAATAAATCTATTTATTAAGAGGGAACAGTAGGATTTAACAATTTTTTAAAAATCATCATTAAGTGGTTGAAAACTTTTTCTTGTTCATTAACAAATTGTTAAAAATACGATTTTCTCTACTGTCGGAAAACAAGCATTTTTTTTTATCGAAAAACATTCCTCCCTCCTCTTCAGTTTTCTCGAGCTTTAATCTTTTCTCACCCATCTTCATCCGTATCGATTTATTCGTTAACCTGTTTATTTATTTATTTATTCATTTACCAACATCAATAGAAATTTCCAATTCCGACTGAACAAGATTACCATACAAGTTCGTGCCCACGTTATATAGACAGGAGGAAATTCATCCGTGAGTTTCTCGTATCGAAAGCAAATTCGAAACGAAAGTCGAGAATTCCGCACGACAGGTTGTGCTTTATAGCTATATATAGACGCATCGGAAGTATTGCGTCGAGCGTAAACTAATTAAAGTTTAATCCATGTCTACCCCCCCCCCCTATTTCCCCAACCGCACTTCTCTCCTCTTCGCCCCCCTCCCTCTTTCTCGTACTCTCGTTTCTCTTAATTAAACTTTTCCGAGTAGCTAATTATGACTCTCGCAAGAATAATCATTGCTCGACGGTCCGTTGTTTTTCGAGCTTTCTCGTATTTGACATTTATGGCTCCTCCGGTCCGAACTGCGAGCGCACACTCGTCATTTACTACCGCGATTCGACAAGCCTTCGAATTCCGATTTCAACGTTATCACGGACCATCAAATTTTCCCATATGAGAACGGTCACTCGAGACATCAAATTTTCTTCACCCCGATTCCCATTTTGTACTCAGTGCCATCTGCGAATGCAATCGTTGTTTCTACAATAAAAATACAAAACGAGAATTACGTAGAGCAAACGTCACCAGGTGGAATTAATATTTTTCTTTTAATGCCTGTACATATGCTTGTTGCAGTTAAAAATTATTTTTTGTTTTTTTTTTTTTGAGGGGGTGGGTTCACCGTAAAAATCACATTTTTACTATCCGCTTACGTTGTAACTAAAAATCACTAGAATTCAGTGACAACTAGAATTTACTATCCGTGTAACTAGATATTAGCATGATTCACTGAACGTTAGAATTCATCTTTTTTCATAACTAGAAATCACCAGAATTCGCGGAAAATCTAGAATTCACATTTCTTTCAAGTAGAAATCACTATAATTCACTGAAAACTGGTATTCACTGTAACTAGGACTTCATTGTGACTAAAAATCATCAGAATTTACAAAAATTTAGAATTCATTATCGTTGTACGGAGAAATCACTGGAATTCCTTGAAAACTAGAATTCACCGATGGAGCCATTTGAATATTGGTTAAAACGCGCACTGACGATGAAATAATATTAATTCTTAGACCCAAACGAACCCAAACGGAACGAGCTAACCAAATCCCAAAAATCATTACGAAAACCTTCACTCGAAAGAGATTAAACCATAATAATATCTTTCCCCTAAAAAAATGTAAAAGATCATACGAAAAATATCCAGGACTGATCTAAGGTCACTGATTTAAGGTCATACATACGAGATTTACAGATTACTTTTATCAACCTCACTCGACTACTCACCCTTAAAAAAAAAACATTCCCTTAGAAAAAAAAACTAACATACCTTCTACTCTAGAAGTTACTAAACAGTTTTCAACTCTCGCACATCTAATTATTTTTTCAGTTACCGGGCATCGTTATCCTCGACCCAGGGAATTCCACATACCCACCACCCCACCCTTATCCAGCTAATTACAAGATCATTGCACGCAAAGGAGATATTTCGTGAAATGTATCCCACTGCTCTCCCTACAGTAAGGTTAAATTCCTCAAGTACTCCACAGGTCTACAATATCATTGAACTACGGTTGGCAGAGTAAAGGCCGGGGGGGGGGGGGGGGGTTAATCGGCCAGGATAAAACTAAATACCAGGTAACGACGAATATTCTCACGTATAAGGTAGTTTCGTGGATCGTAAGGGGTCTTGGAAATATGACACTTATTAGGTGACTTGGCAAACTTTCGGCAAAAGTATAGAATTAGCGTGATGCTGCGAATGGACGACGTCGGGTGACTCCTCGGATGACTGTAGGAGCCTATTTTCAAGAAGCAAATGAATACGAATGAATTCCCCGGTGAATAATCGAATAGGCAAATGAATTCATAAATAAAAAAATTAATCAATTTAAAAAATACAATTTGAAAAAAGATGAATGTACGATGGCGCAAATAAATAAAAATGTGAATTACTAAACGAGTAAATAAATATTTAAGCGTAAATGCAAATGCATAAAAAAGCCACGATGAATAATTAAATAATCGAACAAAGAAATTATCAAAACAATAAATAAACAAACAAACGTTTAAACGAGTAAATGATCTTTGTTTTAAGGAATGAATGAATCGGGGAATAAATAAATAATCAAATAAATCTCCAAATAACGGTGCAACAATTTAATGAACGAATGAACAGATAATGAAATTATTTTATTTTAAAAAAATCAATTTGAAAAGAACATAAATATACGAGGAAGTAAATAAATGATCGTATAACTTATGAAATACGTAAATAAATATGTACGACAGTAAATGGAAAGTAACGAGTCAGTAAATAAGTAAAGGAATGAACGGTCGTCATGAGCCAATTACCCTCTTTAATTTACTAAAAGTGCATATATATATATACAGGCAGTCGTGTTTTCAAACTTATATATATATGTCTTCGTTTCTTGTGAAGGACCAAACTTTAACGATTTGGCCATTAGGTATATTATACATGTATGTATATGTATAGTGCATATTTATCTACACCCAAAGGATATACATTTTCTACTGTATGCAGGGGAATAAGTGCGCAGGGCTCTTGGAGTTTCGAAAGTGCACAACGCACTCTGATGAGGCCATAATACATTATACCTTATTATGCCTTATTACCTCTGGTGCACTATTACTTTCGTGTTGTATATGAGTATATACAGCCAATATATGCGACGACGAACAGAAAGAGAAAGAGAAATGAAAAAAGGCTAAATGTCCATATTGGCTAGAACCTATTCGAATTTTGACAAATAGAATTTCCATCGTTCATGAAAAAGGGTAAAAAGGACGTTTGGGTTATCGATGTGAATCCATCGAAAGAGGGATTTTTCTTTTTTTTGTATTCTCTGTTTGCGTTTTCGTATTCTTTTGGTCTTTTAATGTTTTTTTGTTTTTTTTTTTTGGTTTTCTGGTATTTTTGAGGTATTGGGAAAACCCTACTCAGCGAGTGAGCTTATCATCGATCGAAAGAAGGCTGATAATATCCTGAAAATTCGGAAAACTTGTATATAATTTGTAAAGTTTCTGGGGACTCTGATATTTGCTAGAAAAATCGGATATTTTCTATAAAATACGACAGCTTTCGAGAAAAATCTGAAACTTTGTAGAAAAGAATCTGGCATCATTTTACAGTTGATGGCAGAGAGAGAGAGAGAGAGAGAGAACGAAAGAGGGACAAAGAGTGAGAAAGAGAGATAGTCAGATTCCGCCAGCCAATTTCTGGCAGAAGAATTCGGTAAGATCGTAAACCGTAAGATCATCCGCACCGCTTCGGCTGGTGCTGACGTGACATATCTCTCCTCCTCTTGTGCGGAGTATGTGACGTTTCGTTGTTGGCTGGGGTGCGGGCACGTTGCAAGGGAACCCGAGAAGGATCATCGTTTCGGTTCTCTTTCTTCCTTCAACCTGTGTAGAGTGTAGGCCCTTCGGTCTCGTCTTCAGCTTACTCGCAGGAATGCAATTAAGGAGGTTCATCCTACGCTCGTGCTACGTTTAATTTCTCGTTCCTCGACAATCTCACCACCCACCTCGTTTCACGCTGTGCTTTTCGCGCTACACGAGCTTCGTCATCCCTTATGGATATCCCTTAAGGGATCGTCCTTCTGAGGGCCTCGTTTTTCACGGACCCTAAAGGCCAACGCAATTTTGGATTTTTTTGCATCGTAATCAACACATGACGAGGGCACTCGATACACTTGAGGTAGAAAGGGAGGGAGGAGAAAGTGGGAACGGTGGAAGAACCGAAATCAATTTATCTTTCTCGATTGTGCTTTCTATGTACGAATATCACGTCACTGTATATTCTAAGTAGCAATTCTTGATGACCAAATAAATCACTCTGAGCACGAAAAAGAAAAAAAATGTCCCTAAATAATATCAATTTTGATTTTTTTCTGACGTGAGTACTGAAGTGATGATGTCGAAATTATTTACATAATTGATGGACGGTCTTCCTTATAAAATTTTTTTTTTTTCGGTAGTTAATCTTCATAAACGTTGAAATTATTATTGTTTAAACAAACTACAATGTTATAAAATATACTTTTTACGAATCTGAAACGAATTGAAACACTTGGCACTTACATCGAACGCTCATGAATGATAATTTGCTCAAATAATATTATTGAATTTCAATTTTTCCCGGGTTTCCTACCTTCCGTCGGTAAAGAAACTTTCATTTATCACTCTACCTGAACACTTCGATATCTTCTTATACCCATCAATTCGGGATTTCAGTTACAATCAATGAAGATTCCTACGTTACCGACAGCCATTACATTACCCGCAGTGTTTTTGTGTCTTTGTCGTGCTCTGTTTTACCGCGTGGCTGTCCCCGTTATCGACGGTGTAAAAGCTTCTCCACTTCCCCTCACACTGCCCTCACTCAACAGAAGGCAACAGAGAGATTTAAAAACCCACTCGGCGGCGATAATCTCTGTCGGTAATATAGCTGACGTTTTAAACATCTGTCAAATCACGATTGTTCAAAACCTTACTATTGCGCTAAGCATAAGGAAAAATCAAATTAGCAAATGAATGATTACACTAATAAAATATCGCCATTAAATATTATTTAAGAATTGATAAATAATAATAACAATTAAAGATATATATTCTATAATGTTATAATAATTGCTCATTTTTATTATTACCGAATGATAATAATAATTTCTTCTTAAAACATAGAAAATAATCTATGGAATTAAATGAAAAAATGTAAATATATGTTTATTGAAATACTTTAAAAAAATAATTTAATGAAGATGCAAAATCGTGGTAAAAATTACAAATAAAGCCGGTTATAACAAACGTTTCGGTGATACTTTATATATTTGTATGCAGCATTTCAGGCACTCGAAAAATAAAAATGTCAAGGAAGAATACATACTTTACTTTTAAATTGAATTCTGGTGTCAGGATCAACAGAAGCGTTGGTGAACGTTCAATAAACCGAAATATTTTATTTACTCAGCCCCTCAAAGTTTTCGAGAGACGGACGTACGTCAATTTTACAGGTTTATGGTGAAATACGCCCGGGCAGAGTGCAAGGGCGTACGGGAGATAAAACGTTCATTGTTTTGCCGTCTGGTGGATGAGTTTTCCCACGGAGGGTTAGCGCAAAAAATTCAACATTGATTGACTGACGAGTCAGGGATGCGTAAGAGAGTTTTTAATAGGAACGTGAGTGTATAAGAGAGAGAGAGAGAGAGACAGAGAGGGAGGGAGAGATGAAACGAAAAGTTTCGAAAATTACGTGGAAATGGTTCAACTTTCCTAATATTGTTTCCTACATAGTCAAGATTGGAGAACATTTTTCGATGGAAATTGGTTACTCCGAAAATACATTTTTTGACACAAAATCGATTGTTCGATCAAAATGGTCTAAAAGTCTTTTTCGTGCAACAAGTTCAATCTTTGTAACACTCATTGAATTTTTTATCTCGTTAAATTTTAATTACACAATATTGGAAAAATATTTTGTTTATGGAATATAATTTTTAACTACTGAGTACACCAATTTCTCTGCATCATTTTACTCAAATGTCGATCCCGCAATGTTCATAAAATATTCGATTTCAATATTATTAACTCAATATTCAAGAAATATTGAATTGTAATGCTATTTAAATATTATTACAATTCCAGTTACTCATTAGTTATAAAATATTGTACTTAAAATCCAATTATTCAATATTCATAAAATACTTGATTTAAATATTAATGATCAAATATTAATTCAATCGACATTGGATTCGCATATTTCTAACCTAACATTAATTTTCTAATTTTTTTTTCGATACTAAATACTCAATATTAAGTGATTGGGTCATTAATTATCCAGTATTGTTGAAATGTACCATTCAAATATTGATCGCTTAATGATCTTCAAACATTCTACTCTAATCCTGTCTCCTCAGGATATACACAATATTATTAATGAACCTTTAATTCAAACATAAATATACCAACGTCGACTAAATATTTCATTCAATTATTAATTCATCAATGTTCCCGAAAATGTAATAATGAATTTATGGAATCAACCAACATTGTAAACTAATTAATGAAATAAGTCATTCAAATTTTGATATCCAACCATTAAGTAATTATTTATTACGAACATTAAATATTTACTTTTGCCACTTTTATTAATGAATAATTCACAAATAATAATAAAAACTAAAGATTTATATTCTACAATGCTATCAATGTTATACTAATTTCTTATTTTTATTATTACTCACTGATAATAATAATAATAATAAAACTACATACCGAATGTTCTTCTTAAAACATAGAAAATAATCTACGGAATTACACATAAAAAAATGTAAATATATGTTTATTAAAATGCTTGTTAAAAATAATTTAATAAAAGAGCAAAATTATGGTAAAAATCGCAAAAAATATTGTAAACTAATTAATAAAACAAAACATTCTAATTTTGATGACCCACCATTAAGTAATTATTTATTACGAACATTAAATATTAAATATTAAATTATTAAATATTAAATATTAAATATTAAATTATTAAATATTAAATATTAAATATTAAATTATTAAATATTAAATATTAAATATTAAATATTAAATTAAATATTTAATTTCGTTCCACTCTCCACTTTATTACTCTCTCTTTACTTGGCCTCAATATACTCTATCCTACCCAATTTTCTATCCGGCTTTTCTCCCATTATTGTTGATCAAGGAATTGTGTATTTCCGGTTCTCCTTCTTTTCCTTTTTTTTTTCTTTGTGTGTCCTCGTGAGTACCACGGCTGTCGTCGAAGTTGCGATATCACTAGCCATTCCGTACACGATCGTTCTCCTTCCCATTTTATTTTTCCCTTTCGCCCCTTCGTCTTTTTATTTGCCATCTACGCGTCGGTTCGACAACTTGTCCGCGGCCAAATCGATGAAACCAACTGCGGCGACGTGGGCGCACGTGCGCTCTCTTCAAACGTTTCCCTCTTATGAGAGCTGGATGTTGGACGTATCAGACGCAGGAAAGGGAGGGGGGGGGGTCGCGAGATTCGATAAATTAATTTTAGAAAAGTCCCCTCGTACTAGATTCGAAGCTCGGAAATCCACGAAATATCGAAATTCAATATTCGAAATCCGATAAGAAAATTTGAAAATCGAAAGTTCGGTATACTATAAAAATTCATGTTTTTTTTCCGGAACGTCGTGCAACAATTTACCTTTTTTTTTTTGCTATTATTTATAACTGGAAGATGTTTCATTTTATTTAGTTTTTCTTTTTCTGTTTGGGTTCGCTCGAGGCAAGTTTAATTGAATTAATAATTGTACTGATAGTTGTTGCATAATTATTATATTATTCTTTAACAATTATAATTAAAATAACTATTTTAATTATGTAAATACTAAATAATAATAATAATATTAACAATGTACCTAATATAAAGATAACTATGAAAAATAAAAATTGATCAACATCGAAACATTGAAATATTGAAATACAGTAGGTTGATTCGCCATTTTTAAAATTCATTTGACGCGCAATGTACTTTTTTTGTTCACTTTCGAGAATAAGAAGCGACGAAGGTGGAACTTTTCAAGCGATCACTCGCGAGGATTCTATCATAAACAGATCCCTCGTATATATTTAAACCTCGATTCAAAGGGAGCTTCGAGGATCTCGGTACGATGTTCCGTGTTCCTAAAGCCCCAGGTATATAACGGTGAGGGGCGAAGGAGAAGGGGAGGGGGAGGTTCAGGACTCGTAAAGACGTACAGAGTGAAACTGGCACCCTGTGCAACCTGGAAAACACGAACGGAGAGTGTCTGGCTCGTATACACCCGTTACTTCTCGGGATGCACTCGAAAGCTGCTCCAACTATATACCATATATAGATATATATATAAAACACGACAAACGAATCCGCAAGCTGTATTAGAAAGCTGCCTCGCCCACTTGCGACCCCCGGCTAGCACTTATCATATAAATTGCTCGCATTTTACTTCCTCTTTGCTCTCTGCTTCCCCTTGTACCTTTTCGTTTGTTCTCCAATTTTTTTCTCATTTTCTTCGTTTTTTATCTTCGTCATTTTTTTTTTTTTTTTTTTTCTTCTTTTTTTTTTTTAATTCTCTATTCTTTTGTTTTTTTTTTGTTAGGTTGTGG
>JAPYZI010004589.1:0-13742 GCA_030523105.1 Ophioninae sp. A BG-2022a
ATGGTTTTTATGATTGTTTGGGTTTGTTTGGGTTTGGCTTCGATTTCGAGAAAATTACTCGAAATGGTTTTTATGATTGTTTGGGTTTGTTTGGGTTTGTTTGGGTTTGGCTTCGATTTCGAGAAAATTACTCGAAATGGTTTTTTTTTATTATTTACATAATTAATTATTATTCAGTATATAATTAATTTGTATTAATATGTTTTATAATTGATTGTCGTTATAGACATTACGTAAATGAATTATTTTCACGGATAATTATATTTTATTATTTTATAATATTATCCAATATTATTGAATAATTATGTCACTAGTTAATATTTAATTATCAGATAAACAATATTTTATGACAATTTTTATATGTTTATATATATTCAATAATATTTATTTTTACATGAATTCATCATTACGTTTCACAAGGATTTTTCATTATTCATTAATTAATTAATCAATAAATATTCATTTATTGATTCTTCATTAATTTATTGATAAATATACGAGTGAAAATTATAATAATACTTTTGAGATTATATTAATTTAATTATACGAAACTTTTTACCCAAACAATAATAATAATAATAATAATAATAACAATTATTATTATTATTATTATTATTATTATTAAAACAGACGAATTTCCATATTGATAAATTTCGTTTCGATCAGCTGATGGATTTTAGCCGAAAAAAAAATTGGAAGGGTTTCGAAAAAAAAAAAAAAAAAAAAAAAAAAAAAAAAAAAAAAAAAATTGGAGGGAAAAAAACAGGATGTGCGCATTTGTATGTATAACGGGGCGTAAACGGTGAAAAATAAGGAAAAACTGGGCACATTTCGAGCCATCAGCTGCAACCCATAAATATTCTTGCAGCCCTTTCATCCTCCGGGGGGAAAAAAAAAGGAGTCTTTCGCGCGATCTCTCCAATTTTCCCTCTTTCTCGTTTACTCTTTCTTAGACCCGGTGACCGCGTGAGAGCGACCCGCTGGCGAGCACAAATCGCTCCCTGAAATATTGCGTTTCAGGGAGACACCAGTCGGAAATCGGTTAAACTCTTTTACCACAAAGTAAATTCGACCGAAAGAACCAACGGACCTGATGCATCCTGAAATCGTTAACGACCTTGCCTTCAACCCCCCCCCCCCCCCCCGCCACCCTTTAAGTCTCTTCGGAAAGTCAATTCTCCTCGGAATACTTGCACGAACTGGTAAAACTATTTCGATTGAGATACGAAAGCTATTACGATTTTCAATTATTATTACTCGTTGTCATTTACTATTTTCAATAGTCAATAATTGAATTTTATTTTCAATTTTTCAATTGCTCGATAGATGAATTTCGTTTTCAATTTTTCAGTTGCTCGATAATTGAATTTTATTTTGAATTTTTCAATTGCTCGATAATTGTATTTTATTTTCAATTATTTAATCGCTCGATATTTGGATTTTATTTTCAATTTTTCAATTTCTCGATAATTGAATTTTATTTTCAATTTTTCAATTGCTCGATAATTGTATTTTATTTTCAATTTTTGTAATTGCTCGATATTTGGATTTTATTTTCAATTTTTCAATTGCTCGATAATTGAATTTCGTTTCCAATGTTTCAATTATCGATAATTGAATTTTATTTCCAATTTTTCAATGATCGATAATTGAATTTCGTTTTCAATTTTTCAATTATCGATAATTGAAATTCGTTTTCAATTTTTCAATGATCGATAATTGAATTTCGTTTTCAATGTTTCAATTATCGATAATTGAATTTTATTTGCAATTTTTCAATTATCAATAATTGAATTTCGTTTATAATTTTGAATGATCAATAATTGAAACCCGTTTTCAATATTCAATTGTCAATGAATCAATTACGTTTTATATTCGCAATTATTAATCATTCAATTTCGTTTTCAATTTTCAGTGATCGATAATTGAACGTTGTTTGGGTTTGTCAAAGTAAATTAAACGCGTTTGGAAAATGAATTGCGAAATGAAATTGAAATTTTTATAACTCATTGAAATATTCAATTTTCAATTATCGAAATGAGAAGTTTCAGGATTTCAATGAAAGTAATTGATAAAATAATGTTTCACAAGCCCAAACAAAGTAAGTGTTTGTGAAATGAATTTTCAACGTCCCCTCGGTAGGAATTGTCCCGAATTGAAGGCGGACAATCTCAATCTCGTCAGAGCCCGTACGCGATCGTTCAATCGTATAATCGGTGCGACACTCACGCCTATTTTCACTTTGTGATCCTCGGGCGTCTGCTCTCCCAACGGTATCGATTCTTTAATGTAGATATAATTTTAAATCGGTTTTTATATGTTCGCGCACGTGAGGGATGAGTACCGAACGAGAGGGACTTAAAAACGTTCGACGAGGCGAGATCGTATCGCCCAGAAACTTCCTTCCATTTTACAATCTTTTTCCGAGAGAAGCTACAAAAGATTTTTTTTTTCGTTTTTTTTTTTTTTTTTTTTTTTTTTAATATTTGTAAACCGAAACGTAGAATCGAAAAAATTAACCAATCGTGAAAAATCAATTCGTCGACGGACGGCAGATTTGATAAAGAATTTTGAGATCGAACGGTATTGTTGAAAAAAAAAAAATTTAACAAAAAAAAGAATTTTGAAAAAAATGTATAATAAAAAACAATAAACAATTAAAACAAAACACGTTATGTAACACGTAAAAAGACGTGTAGAAAAACGTGTCAATGTTTTTCCTAATGATAATATTTATTATAATATTATTTATAAAAAACATTTTTTGTTTCGTAAAAATGGATAAAAGAAACGTTTAACAATAAAACAATAACAAAATAAAAAAAACAATAAGACAAACCCAAACAATGAAGGAATAAAAACATTAACGGTAACAAAGATTTTTTGAAAATAATATTGTTAGAAGGATTTTAGTGTTTGAGTTTATTTGGATTTGTTTGGGTTTAGTTTTGGGTTTGTTCAATTTTGATTAGTAATATAAATTCAAAGTTGTTCAATTCGTATAATCATTTGATTTGAACGTATTCAATTACTTTGAGATCCATCAGATGGCAGCATCCCACGAATCGAATATGAAAACAACGCGGGTTGGTAACGTAAATGAAATGTAGGTAATGTACCGACCGAGTCGTCGATAAGCAAGTTTTTACGTGATCTGCTATTCGCAATTGCCCCAAACGAGAATTGAGACAAAACGGGTGGTAATACCATCGTCGGTAATTTACCATTGTATCTACCTTACCGACTGCTGATACGTGTAAACTTCGATATAAAATGTTTCAGCCTGAAATTTTTTTTTTTTTAATTAGATTGATCAATAGTTGAATAAGTCGTGCTTTTTATCAAAGCTTTATCGTTACGCGGATAAATACGCGAAATCTGATCGAAACGTCGGATACCTCGACGTTACGATTATCTGACATTGACACGTGATCGACATCGTACAATTAACCCAAATGGAAAATGTAACTTGCAGCTTTATTTTTTTTTATTACGAGAATCAAGATTTCTCGTTACAATCGATTTTCCGTTCATTCGTTTCAACTAGTCTCATTATTGCGTCCGGTTTAAATTCAACGTCCCAGTAATGGATAATTTGAAGCTTTTGTTGAAAAAGCTCAATTTTTTGACTGGTCTTCGACCATTCGTTTGGGTGGGAATTTTCTTCGGAATTTTCCAATGCAATTACGCGAAAAATCGTTTTAAACATGGGAACTGGATAATTCGTTGTCACGCCTTCGTTCTGTTCGTTGCGCGGCTCTACTTCAGGATTTCGTCGTTTTCGACAATTATTTTCCCCCAGCCATTGCTAACGAAAATAATGATCGTGGGGACTTATGCGTCGGTCCTCGCAGTCGAGATTGTCAATTTCGTGATAACGGCGTTTTTCGACAGACGCTTCGTTTCGGTGAGCAATATTGGGAATAACATCGATATTGGCATTGGCTCATTGAATTAACATTGACTCATTGAATTGGCTAATTGGCATTGGTTGATTTAATTGGCATTGGCTTATTGAATTCGCTAATTGTCATTGGCATTGGCCCACTAAATTGGCTAATTGGCATTGGCTCGCTGAATTGGCATTGGCTTATCGGCATTAGTTCATTAAATCGGCTAATTTGCATTGGCTCATTGGCATTGGCCCATTGGCATTGGCTTATTGGCATTGGCTCATTGGCATTGGCTCATTGGCATTGGCTCATTGGCATTGGCTCATTGGCATTGGCTCATTGGCATTGGCTTATTGGCATTGGCTCATTAGCATTGGTTCATTAAACTGGCGAATTTTCATTGGCCAGTTGGCATTGGGTAATTGGCATTGGGTAATTGGCATTGGCTTATTGGCATTGGCTCATTGAATTGCCTAGTTGGCATTAGTTCATTGAACTGGCTACTTTGCATTGGCTTATGGAATTAGCTAATTGGCATTAGCTCGATCACTTGGCTTATTGGCATTGGCCCATTGGCTCTGACTAATTGGCATTGGCTCATTAGAATTGGCTCATTGGCATTTGGTCATCGATAATGGTCGAAATTGTGCAAATATCAATGGAATTTGCTCATAAATATTGGCTAACTGAAATAATCAACAATTGGCAGTTCTTCGACAAGCTCGCTACGTACGACGACCACGTCTCAAAGCTCGGACATTCGAGACGCGACAAAACTCGAAGCTATTGGATATGTTTGAGCCTATCGATCACCGCTGCCGTTTCAGTGATGGAGCGTTTCTCACGGAACCCATCGGTCTCTTGGCTAAACATTCTCAAGGAAGACTTGAGATTTTCCACCCAAGAGTTTACCTATCTATTAGCCATACTGAAATTCAATTTATTCGTTCATTTGATGTATCAGCGATTTCGACACTTGAACGATACGATATTACCGAACGTTTCTTGGACTCGTGAATTCACCAGGACGAAATCTTTGAATTTCGTAACCTTGAGCGACGTTGTTGTCCTTCATTCGACATTGGCCGATGCATCGGCTATTGTCACTGGCGTTTATAGCGTACAGTTGCTCCTCTGGTTCAGCAATTTTATCTTCACTGCTGTTCTTTACACGTACTACGTGACTTACGTCACGTGGCACACCGCAATCCCGTACTGCGGCGTTTTAATCGCCGAGGTCCTAGTCACCTGCATTGTCTGCAATTCTACAGCTGAGGAGGTCAGTCAACCACCAAATTTTGACTTCTATCGTTGTCTGGTGGAAAAAAGTGTTTTTTTTTTTTGTTTTTTTTTTTAGTGCTGGTTATAACATTAATTAATTAATTAATTGTGACAATGATGAATTGCTTAAGTAATTATCTATTCGTTAAATTAAAACTAATTATTTTATAAATACGAATAATGATTAGTTAATTAATTATTTATTCATTGAATTAAAAATAATTATTTAATTTATTATGACAATTATGAATTACTTAAGTAATTATTTATTTATTTAATTAAAAGTAATTATTTAATTAATACCGATAATGATTAGTTAATTAATGAATTATTTATTCATTGAATTAAAAATAATTATTTAATTTATGATGAAAATTATGAATTACTTGAGTAATTATTTATTCATTAAATTAAAAGTAATTATTTAATTAATACCAATAATGATTAGTTAATTAATTAATTAATTATTTTTTCATTGAATTAATGCTAATTGTTTGATCAGTTATGAACAATGATTAATTCATTCATTACTCATTAAATCAATGCTAATTATTTCATTAATAATAACGATGAGATCCTTTTTCAATTGGCGAACCATCTTTTATTTATTTTTTTTTTTTTTTTCGCGTCCCAGGCAAATAACACTGGCAAACGTATGTCAGAGGACAAACCAACCCTCATTGAAGATTCGACAGCTATGGTAAAATCTTCACTATTCAAATTCATCCATAAACCCAAACAAACCCAAATATATATATATATATTTATTTTTTAAATTTGATTAATGTTTTATCAGGAGAGAGTACGAATGCAGCTTTACCTGATGAACAATCGAGTAGTCTTCAGTGCTGCGGATTTTTTTGAAATCAAATTGTCCCTTCTGTACTCGGTAAGGGTTTCGACGTTGTTTTTTTTTTTTTTTTTTTTTTTGTTAATTTAGACCCATAAACGTAATTCACTTCCGGTTGGTAAAAAAAAAGTTTTTTTTTTTCCCAAATCTGACAGATGTTCGTGTCGATTGCGACTTACGGGGTTTTGCTGACGAGCTATCGGAAGAAACAATCCTCGAAGCCGTAATCTTGGTCCATTTTGGTGTTAAAACGAACTAGAAAGTGTAAAAAAGAACTAGGAAGTGTAAAAAGAAACTAGGATGTGTAAAAAAGAAACTAGGAAGTGTAAAAACGAAACTAGAAAGAATAAGAAGGAACTAGGAAGTGTAAAGACGAAACTAGTAAGTATAAAATTGAACTAGTAAGTATAAAACGGAACTAGGAAGTGTAAAAAGGAACTAGGGAGGGACTAATCATCGCAATCAGGAATGTTCATCGTAAAATCGAGATCGTTTATTCACCGCGTACGTAAGAAACGTTACAAAAACGGAAGAACAATTGAAAAACGTAAAACAAAAAAATCGGACAATACATACAATTAGGAAAACTCATTGAACTTCTCGTAACGTATCAATAAATATGTTTAAAAATAATGGTTTCACGCTATCAACAAAATAATTACGAAAAGAGGTTAAGAACGAGGGCAGCGAAGATTTTTCTTGTAATAAATAATAATAATAATAATAATAATTCACCGTAGAATTTTCATCGAGTTTAAATTCTGGAACGACGGGTTTTTTTTTTACACTTTCCCTGTGCCCTCCTGCAAACAAGACTTTTTCCAGTTCCCTTGTGCTGTTTGGGTTTGTTCGGGTTTTTGGAGATTTCGACGACTTTCCCTGTGCCCTCTTGAAGGTAGACATGGGTTTTCCAGAGTTACCTCGTGACCTCCTGTAAAGTACAATGGCTTTTTCCATAGTACTCTCGTTCTCTTTGGCAAACAACGAGCTGTTTCGACCAGTTTCCCTGTGCCCTCTTGTAAAAAAAAAATTCATGCGAAACTGCGGGTAAACGCCGTAGGATTTTTTTCGTTATGAAAGGGGATGGTGATTAATCAATGAACTATTCGTCTACCACATCATATTGGCGGCGTTTTTGCTCCTGGCGAGTGGATTCAGGCACAAGCCGGTTAGAACTTCGGCGGCTTCGTCGCCCTCGTCTTTCGCGTATAGTGTCGATCTTTTGGCTATTACGGTCGAGCGTTTGCCGAAGCTGTTGACGGCGTTATGCTCGCCGTTGATTCTTCGGCTGTAACGCTGTTTATACGGCATCACGGTTGATCTGTCGGCTTTGAAAGAGGCCTTTTTGAGGATTCTCTTTCTCGCGGGACTTCCGGTCGCCGGGGCGACCGAAACTCCAACCGTTGGATTTCGTTCGTTCGCACTTTTGGGTTGATCGTTGCGGTCTTGATTTTTAGGCTGGGGTGCCTTTCTCTTAGCACGCGTTCGCTTCGTCGTTCCTTCCCCTCCAAAACTGGAAATAAATTCAGCCGGGACGCGAACCGTACCTAGATAACGATTTTCCGGCCATGAAGCGACTACCGGAAGTCCGCAAGCGTTGTGCATACCGACGAGGGGAACGCCGATCGTGCGACGTCCTCGACGATCGGCAACGATCGGTAACGTTTCCCCGTAACGTTCCGATCGCAACGACGCCCGCGCGTTACCCTCGTAAACGGATATCTTTTTGACGACGTTGCCGCGCTCGACCGCCTCGTTCTCGGATTCCTCGCGACCTTGGGACGACCTTGGTTCCTCGTACTCGTGACCTTGGAACAACCTTGGATCCACGCAATCGCGAGCTCCGAAGGACTCTGGGGTCTCTTCGTCGCGACCTTGATACGACCTTGGATCTTGGTTATCGCGACCCTCGGATGGTCTTAAATTTTTGTGACCGTGGTCCTGAAACGACCTTGGATCATCGGTGGTTTGACCTTGGAATGACCTTGAATTCTTGGCGGTGTGACCTTGAAACGACCTTGGATCATCGGTGGTTTGACCTTGGGATGACCTTGAATTCTCGGTAGTGTGACCTTGAAACGACCTTGGGTTATCCTTGTCTTGACCTTGGGATGACCTTGGATCCTCGTAATCGTGAGCTAAGCGAGAAGCGCTCCTCGATCTTCTCGATCCTCGACTAGATTTCGAGGAACGCTTCATCGAACGTTCCCGGGAGTTTCTGTCGGCCGTGACGAAAGGAAATGGCCGTTGAGTTCTCAGGGATCTCCGGAAGCTTCCCATATCGTGAGCCATTGAAGCACGATAGTCCTTGATCGGTATACTCTTGACTGTTCCCGTTGATGACTCTCGTCCACGATTTTTGGCTTCTCTCGATTTTCCAGCTCTATCGGTAATAGGCGGACAAAAGTCGGTGGCGACATCCACCGGTCGTTCCTCGTAAAACTCATCGTTCCTCAATATTCCAACCTCAAAACGTTCGCGTCGTGTTTGCCAGTCTTCGATGATGCTGCGCGGTCGCAAACGTGATTCCAAATTTTGTATGTCATGGAAATCGTGCCAGTGTTGTTTGGGTTTGTTTGGGTTAACCGTGTTGATTTTTCTCGTGGCGCCCTCTGCCTCGCTGCCCTCGTGCCACCTTCATGACTTCGCGCCGAAGGTCGTGCCGGTCATGTGCATGCGGTTCTCGACTCCTAGGCCGCCTAGAAAAAAGGATGAGTTTGTTTGGGTTCTGATATTGCAAGACGATATTATACGGAAAGATATTTGTGTAGGTTTGTTTGGGTTGCGATATTCGAAGATGATCTGATATGGGAAGATATTTCTCGTTATTTCGATGATCGATTGATCGCGACATCTATCGGCAGGTAACTCGAGTTATACCCTAACGACTCGAGACGGGTCCGCCACGAAGCTTTCGCTTCGTTTCTCTTTTCCGTCTCAATCGGTAACAACCCTAACCAAAAAATCTTACCGAATTCCCGGTCAGCTTCACCGAAAGGACTCAGCGTTTGCGTAGACGTGAAAGTGGACGTTTGGGACTTCTTTTCCGTCGAGACTTTCGAACAAGCCAAGAAAGTACTGACGAGGGCTGATAACTCGATTACGACGACGCCGAGACCAACCGCGAGAAGAATCAGCGCTTGATCTTGTGTCCACTTTTCGATCATTTCCAAACAACCCTGATACAGAATAAAAAGCAATTTACACGGAGGAATTATTACAACAGGTATATCATTGATCATCAATTATAAAAATCGTTTTCACTGACGGCACAAAACCAGTCGGTAAACAACGAGCGTGTAAGCTTCGAACCGTGACGATTTGGTCTGAATACGAAGCCACCCAAGCTAGCCTGTAATAATCTTCGTTTCTTTTCCCTTTTCTCTCTTCTTCCCCCGCCTCCTCTTTCCTCTCCGACTTTCCATGACATCAAACCGACAAAAGCTATTTTCATCCGCTTAAACGATAATCTCGTGACGACTCTCGCTTACTCTCCGTTCTACGTTTGCTACGCATCAGGATAGCGACACTTCTATCTTCGCGCCCTCCGTTACGTGCGTTTCAATACAAATCCAATTTAGAATCTTCAAAAATCTTATTTAGACTATGCCGTTACCGAGTTTGATCATCGGACGACTGATTCCGCTCGAAGCTATTGCCAATTTGAATCCCCCGAAAGAAAAAACAACGGACAACCTACTTCTTCGTCAAAACGTGCGTAAACAAACGCGGCCAAGATTCACAAATGATAAAGCTAAGAATCTCTGGTACGACGTTGTTACAAATTCACAACGAACGTAAAGTTTTTTAATTACAGCGGTGTGACGAGCTCGTTGATGCTCCGCTGGATTCAAGGTCTGACAAACTTGGAGATCTCTCGGCTCAGGGTTGAGAAAAGCGTCGTAGGCGTTGGTATTGTTTAGGGCGCAACAAGTTATCGGCACGAGGAGCTCTCGTCTTCCGACTTCCTGGAGGCGCCACCAAGATGTTCCATAATTGTTGCTTCCGTTTATGCCGCAGCAGGAAAACTGAAAAACATCCACCGATAATAAAAGTATTATTATTAATATTATTATTTAAACAATATATACTAAGAATCGTTACTAATAATATTAATTTTTAATAACGAACGATATTCAACGACAAAACAAACCCAAGATAAATAATTATTGATAAATATAATTTATTATTTTATTTTGAGTTTGAAATTTTATCGATTGGCAAAAAACAATAATTATTTTTTGTAATTAGAACAATGGAATTGACGACTGGAAGTACGAAGAGAAAAAAAATCATCGATGCGTGACCCCCCTTTATCGAGCTCGTGCCTCGTTTCCTCAAAAGCAGGGGAAAAAACTGAGGGCTCGGAACTTCCGGCTCAGGGAGGTACCAAAAAAAAAAAATGACGTTACACGTACCATAGTTTGAGCAAGGTCGAGCGCAGCGGTGAATTGCTCACGTCCTGGCACCGCGTAATTCCTCTGCAGCGCACGAATCAAACGAGCCGGCCTCACGTCGACCCCCAACAGGTGCGGCCAAAATACGGCCAGGACGCATATCGTACACTCACCCAGTAACAGCAGGACTATAGCTATCAGATACTTAACAAAACATACACGTTCCATTAATTTCTTTTATTTTTTTCGTTTTTGTCGATTTTTTAATGCATTTTTGCTGAAAAATTGATTATTTTTTTTCGGAATAATGAGGATGTTCGAAATATGCATTTTTGCACGTAAATCAATTTTACGATATTGATAATAATGCCGAAATGCATTTTTGTATAAAAATCATTTTTTTCGATTTTGATAATAATCCAGAAATACATTTTTGTCCAAAAATCGTTTTTTTTTTTTTGGATGTTCGTAATAATGAGGAAGCGCAAAAAATTCATTTTTGCATCAATATCGATTTTTCACCATTTAAAATAATACACGAATGCAACAAAAATTCACAAACCCCATAAAAATCATTCCTTGAACATTTAAAATAACGCACAAATGCAGAAAATGCATAAATGCATAAGAATCATTTTTCGAACGTTTAAATTAACAATTAAAAAAAAAATGCACGAACGTATAAAAATCATTTTCCCGATGTTTATAATTCACAAATGCAACAAAAATGCACAAATGCATAAAAATGCTTCTTTGAACATTTAAAACAACGCAGCAGTGCAGAAAAACGTACAATTGCATAAGAATCATTCTCGGAGGGCTCCAAACGTTGCACAAGTGGGGAAAAAAAATCAAGTGCAAAAAATCGTTTTCCAGATGCCTTGGAAGTAACGCAAAAGTGCAAAAAACAAGAAGAAACAAAAGTGCACGATGCTTGGCTTGGAGTTTCCAAGTAATTCACGGTAATTCGTTCCGACGGATAATTACTGTTGATGGATCGTTCGAGGAACTGTACTATTTAATAAATACGATGATTCGATCGAGTGCGCGGAAAGGCGAGTAAAAAAAAAAAAGAAAATTAAAAAACTAGAAAAAAAAAAAGACAAAGCGAAGAATCAACGGTACAAGTCCAGTAATTAATGCACTCTTTTTTTTCCCTCTTTCTTTTTTTAATGCACATGGGGTTCTTCAGCGATTCGGATCCGTTTCCGGGCGACGGCGCGTGACCATCTTCGCTTCGAGTAATTTCGGGATCATCGGAACGCGAATATCCATTTGCGAAGGAAAATTCATCGCAATATTAAAAACTCATGAAAATCAATGAAACATCGTAACCACCAATCGTATCGACTTACCGTTGCGGTGATGCAACAATTGAAAAGGCAGGAAGCCCAACATCCCAAAATTCCTGTTAGAGCTATGGAAAAACCAACAGCTACGATCGCGAACGCCAAATAATAAAACAACGGCTGATCGGGATTTGCGTCTCCAGGTCCCAATAGACGAGACAACAGAACTCGATCGCTGTCCGCCAACAACACGACTCCCAGTGACATCAGAACGAATCCGGACATCTGAAAACAACGGAATTTAACGATTGACGTTTGAAGACACGAATATAAGATTCAATGAAACACTTTTTCGATGGCTTGGAAGTTTGTTTGGATTGGGATTGACACTTTCGATGGGAATGAAGTTTGATTGGGTGAGAAGATCCACTTTCGATGGAATTGAAGTTTGTTTGGGTTAGAGGATCCACTTTCGATCGAATTCAAGTTCGTTTGGGTTGGGATTGCCACTTTCGAGAAGATTTAAGTTTGTATGGGTTTGTTTAGGTTGGGATTGCTATTTTCGATGGGATTCAAGTTTTTTTTTTACGTTGAGGATCCACTTTCGATGAAATTGCAGTACGTTTGGGTTGTCTTTTGGATTCGATGAACCAACAAACCCAAACAAACTTCGTAAAATTCCAATACGACAAACCCAAATCGAAACCCAAACAATACGCAACAAAATATCGTAGACTTACGAGAAAAACGATATTCGAGCAGCACACGAAAGCCCTCGAAAGGCTCAGCCTTCGATTCTCCATCGCGAAGAACCGGAAGCTTATACTTCAACGCCCGAAGCTTTCGAATTTATTTCTCCTGGGTTTACTTCACTCGAAAAAAAATAACTAGCCAGATTTATCAAGATTTTATATCCAGTTCTCGATCAATTCGATAATTACAACATTTTGTTTTGTTTTTCTTCTTTTTTTTTCTGTTTATTTATTTTTTTTTTTTTTTGTTTTCGCCAAAAATTCGACGTCACGCGTTCGTACACTTTTTTCGTTCACCGGGAGATTGCCAGTTTTAAGGAATCATCGCGGGCCTCGTCGAGTTCCGGCTGCGCGAACGACGATCCGACGGATCTCGATCTGGACTTCGGAAATCCCGAAAGCGGTTGACCAACTACTCCTGTTCAACGACGGTGGCTTTTCACGGTGAAGAGAGGGGGGAGGGCAGTGGGGGCTTTTCCCCCCTCCACTAGCGAGATCCTTGGTCAGGAACCTCATTCGGAAACCGGAAGGAAGTCGAGGGTGAACGGGCCGAGGCGGAGGCCGGGATGGGGGGTCGAAAAGTTTTATTGTCGTTGTTGACGGTCGAGCGAACAAACGCCTGAACACGAGTGTTCTACTAAACCAGTCGTAATAATTCGTTTCGCACTTGGTATTATTGATAAGAGTAGTGACAGGGAGTGGTTGATTTGGGAGAAAGGTGTGACGTGAAGATGTTTAAACATTTCTAGGGATAATGGTGAAAACAATATTTTAGAAACGTGTTTTCTTGCATTTCACTGGGCTAATTTTGTACTTTCGGGAAAAAAATCGGGCGTATTCGTAATCAGTGGGAAATTTCCGATCAAATAGAGCCTTTTAATACTTAAAAATCGGAAAAAAAATGTTTTCGACCTCCCAGGCCCCGTTTGCCGGAATCTCAAAAATCACGATATTTCAAAAGGCCGTAGAGCGAACGCCTTTGGTGCTATGGGGTTTCAATTGGTGGGTTTGGAAAAGGTTTTTGCCTGACTTAAATAATGGCGTTGGATTCGTTTCGATATCTTGTATAGTTTTCCCGGAAAGTCCAGTTGAAAAATGGCTAAAAAAAAACGGAAAAATGTATGGAAAAATGAGCAAAAATCGATGGTCCAACTTTGAAATTCTGCCAAAAATCGATAAATCATCGGATTTTAATGATTAAAAAAGCATTTTTAAGAGAAAATCATAAAGAAGAGATTGAGCACAGAGTGGAGTGCCAAATCCTGAAGGGAAAAAAGTTA
>JAPYZI010004590.1:0-15624 GCA_030523105.1 Ophioninae sp. A BG-2022a
AATTCGCCTGACGATGATATGCGCTGTTCAGGCACAGAAGCAAAGCCGCCGAGTCGCATAGTTGGCGGTCACGACGGTGAGATCGGTGAATTTCCGTATATGGCATCGCTGATGCAGAAAAGCAAGCACATATGCGGCGCGACGATAATCGGCAAGAGACACCTCTTGACAGCGGCTCACTGTCTTCGACGACTATCAAAGAATCCTTCCAAGGATATCGCAATTGTTACTGGTGTAACAATTATGGCTTTGGGGACACGAACAACCCGGACGATAAAAGAGATTGTCGTGCATCCGGAATTCTCTGATAAGCGCGAGGATTACTGGAAAAACGATATTGCAGTTTTGGCTGTAGCGTAATTCTCCATTGATTCAGACATATTAAACGATATCGAATTCTTGTTCTTTCTCGTTAATAAATGACTTTCCGTTTGATCTCAGCTGACGAAAAACATCGTATTTGACGCGTTCACGAAACCGGTATTATTGCCGACCGAAGATACGCCTGAAAACAGAAAAGGCGTCGCGACTGGTTGGGGTCGAACATCGTACCCAAATGGAACTCGACCTATCGGTATAAGAAAGCTGTCGATGATGACGGTCAGCAATAAGAAATGTAACAAGTATTTCAAGAGGAACGTGTCTGATACTCATCTGTGTGCTTACGGAGGCGTTAAAACTGGTCTCTGTAATGTAAGTTCGAAATTTCACCATACCAACGGTTGCCATCTTCGATTGTTTTGTGTTTAACCGATAAACAGGGTGACAGCGGTGGACCGTTGGTCGACGGTCGAACCATCGTTGGAATCGCCTCGTTCGTCAGACTCTGCGCGAAGGGTGCTCCCGATGTTTTCACCAGAGTCTTCGCTTACCTGGATTTCATCAAAAGTGCCGTTTCCAGCACGTAGTCTGAACGAATCAACGTCATATCCAGCCGTATCTTCTTTTAAAATGTACCATCTTTTAAACCCGTTCTTTCATAAAAATAAATACCGTTTGTGGATGAAATTTTCTTCAGAAGCTGTCGTTTTCCTTAAAAACGAAATTATTCACAAAAATTTTGATTTTATTCGTAACTCTGCGAAGAAGCAACTCGTTCGGAAGTTTCGTTGCGCAATAAGATTTCAGGAACGTTTGAAAGACAACCCCGTATAGTCTCGATGGCAGACAACTCGATGGCAATCGTAGATGTGTCGTAACGTGTATCTTGTTCATTCCTATTGCATCAAAAAGTCATACACATCGATGGTAAACCGCTGCGCACAATCGTCAGCTGAGAGCCGAACGGAAGGAATGTTCGTGTATCAAATGGCACCCAAGTCTCTAGACAACTTCTACACCAGCAGTCCCACTAATAATCGATTCGCGTCATAATCTGGTCACCGTGCGCTGCACCGACGATGGGCAATTCGATACAGCCGATATCACGACCGTAACCGCAGACGCGAACTACGTTTGACCTCAAATTGGCTACGAGTACAGTGGAAGAAAAACGGACGTCATAAAAACGGTCTACGATATTAATTTTCGTAACATTCTGTCCTCAAAATGAGCATAACTGTGACTCTGGAATAAGATGAATTTTTTTTGGACCGTTGGCATCAGGAGTTTAGTAACGTTGGAAAATAATCATTTAGGGGGATTGAGGATGTAGAGAAGCGAAACAGTGAAGCTACCCTGGAGACGCAAAGTTAACGAGTTTAATTGTTTCAAGCTCGTATGCAGCGTTTGGAATGAACTTAAGACCCATTGAAGTATGACACTGTTTGTTTGATCAAAAATAAGATTTTTCATGCATTCTGAAAAGAAGTTGTTTCCGTTTCTCATTTTAGGTAAAGCTTGAAAGATATTCCATAATTGATCATTTGAATGTTTAAATTAATTATTAACATCCCATTTCAACTATTTCAATTTTTTAATTCAATATTTGAATTTAAATTATGTAGATTTTAACGTAATAGATTAAACAATCAAGTATGTACACATGAATAAATGTTCAATCGTGTTACTTTGTATATTAATATATTTTTGCAATAATCCTGATTTTTTATTTCCCCAGTAGCTTAACCCTAATCAAATTATCCAGTTAGATTTCTACTGACCAATTATTTATTCAATATGTATTGCCTTAACGAACGTTTCTTCGTACTTTCTACATGATCGTAATCTTCGAATGCAACTTAACAAAATACAAAATATATCTCGGCTTTCAGCCTCGTTTAGTCGATGTCAAAGCTCCGTCAACACGAGTTTGATGACTGGTGATTAACGGCGATGCATACGAACGTAAACAGATGTGAATGTCTTTCGTCACGTGTTTGTATCGAGTCCGAATGATGATTCTCGTAATGTACCTTTCCAACAACGGTGTGACCTTGACAAGTTTGTGGAAATATTGGAACAATGACAGATTCAATAATACCAGATGTTGAAGGACTCCCCCTATCAAGCGATTCTTGTATATAAAGATTAAGTTCGGACAAAAATGAGGAATCATTGAGGAATCATCTGGCAAAGAGAAAACTCAACAAGATGACAGCTTTCAGCCTTGTTTTCTGCCTGCTCGTCGCAGCGATAGGTAAGAACGTATCTGTCATTATGAAGCATTCTGACGTCAATTGTTTCATAAATCAAAGAGGCAATCAACTCTTTGGAAATCCATTCTTATTGGCTGATTCTTTTTTCTTGAGTTTGTTTGGTTTGGCTGTTTGGTCCTCTCGTTAAAAAACTTTTCATTGAATTTTTACGAAATTCTTAGCTATTAAAAACGAACAAAGCACTTAACTTTTCCGAAACTGTACCAGTGTATTTTTCGGACAACAATCGACGGGAGCTAATCGCGGTTTGATGGCGATGAAATTTCAGGTGTCAGTGGGAAACCGCCGAGCGCGATAACCGGTGGTGAGGTAGCGAAGGTCGGTGAATTTCCGTATATGGCTGCGTTGACCCTGCGTGGCATGGTCTTCTGTGGGGGCAGTATAATCGATGAAAGAAACATATTGACCGCTGGTCATTGCGTCAACAACGTTCCAGCTGATTTGGTCAATGAAATCCGAGTAGTAACCGGGACGAACAACGTACCCTCCAAGTTGGGAACTTCGTATAAAGTCAAGAGTTTGAAGGCGCATGCCGCTTACGAACAATACGGAAAATTTACGAATGACATAGCCATCGTAACAGTAAGGATCTTTGATTATTTCACGTTTTTCAATTATCAATCACTCGATTTCTACCAAGTTGTTCCAAAATGGAACGAGGACTTTTGGTTATTGTTAACCGGAGTTCAATCAACGATTTTACGTTTTCGGGTGTAGAAATGTTATTTCCGTTCATTGATGAAACGTACTTTCAATCGCAGCTAACTGAAGACATCAAATTCGACGCGAAAACCCAGCCTGTTGACCTACCAGAGGAATCTGATTCAGGTGACGTGTGGGCGATTTCGAGTGGCTGGGGTGACCTGAGTCATCCTAACGGTCAAATTCCCTCTGATCTTCGGAAACTGTCTCTACGAGTTATGCCAAAGGGCAGTTGTTTTTTGCCCAAGAAAGCGCAAGTTCATAATAGTCAGCTCTGCGCTGTGAACAAAAAGGGATCCGGTCTTTGTACGGTAAGATTGCGCGACTTGTTATGCAAAGCTTGGAAGAAATTTGAAATTCAAAACTTGATTTGACAACACGTTTGTGTATATTTAAAGGGGGACAGTGGAGGACCGCTAGTCTACAATGGAAAGGTCATTGGTATTGCCTCGTTCGTGTATCGCTGTGGTTTGGGTTATCCGGATGTTTTTACGAGGGTGTACGAGTACCTCGATTGGATAAGAGAAATCACTGAACAATCGTGATCCTCCTAATGTTATTTCGTACGTTTATTGTTTATAGTTAAGGTTTTAATAAATTCGCGTTTTAATGTATCGACGTGATGGTTCAATTATTTCGATACCCAATGGACAGCGAATCTTTATTCTGTGACCCGTTATTGGAGCATATGACAGGCTGTCTTTATTTTCAAGACGTGTCAAATGGTTTTCTTCAATCGTGCGTTTACAAACATTAAATACCAGCGACATTGAAAAGTGAATCAACTGGACTAGGTATTGAATTGAAGTTGATGGTTAATTGGAGTTACTAAAAAATAGGACGTCCTTGTCATTCTCGGTAGCATGAAAATGTCAATTTCTGTGGAGTATGGCCCAGATTCCAGTTATCCGTTAATAATATAGTGTAATTTTTCATAAATAGAAGTTACATTCCACTCGAATTATTGATCAACGTGCTGAGCATGAGGCCAGACGATCCTTCAATATCTGGTCACCGAGCTTGATTCGTTTTACTGACTAATTATTTACCCTAAGAAGAGCGATGTTTCCGTTTAACTGGATATCCGGAATAAAATCAACGAAAGTGTGCAAGCAAAAATGAAAAGAAGCTCAGTAGGTTAAGGACCCGTTAACCTGATTTTAACCTAATCTGGAAAGTGTCAATATGGACAGCTGTGGGATCCACGACGATCAATGCCACACCGCGGGCTAATATATAAAACGGAAAAGCGTTCAGTCGCGCAAACGGATCGCGATACTTCAGCAGGTGTTTCAAACAGCGAGCGTCATGTTGCAACGAGGATCAGTTTGGTTCCAAATGTTCGGAGTATTCGTATTGGCGAGTATAATAATCAGCGGTAAGACCAAACGTATACTTCTAACAATTCTGATCGTCATCTTCTCATCAAAGTTCAAAACATCAACTTCCAGTTCTAATCAAATCCAGGAAATCAAAGACCCAAACTGGTTTTCTTCATTGGCCCGTTAAATGGCCAGAATAGGACGTGGATGCAATCCTTTGGCAACTTAATTGTAAATTCCAAACAGACGCGTGGGCGAAACCCCCGCAACGTTTGATCGGTGGCTCGGATGCGTTGGCCGGAGAGTTCCCACATCAAGTATCTCTGAGGCTGAATGGGGAACACAAGTGTGGCGGAGCTTTGGTGAGCACGAGGCACGTTCTAACGGCGGCTCATTGCGTCTTCGAACTGCTACCACCGTACGATGAGTTGACGGTCGTTACAGGAACTATCCTTCTCGATAAAGGTGGTAAAGTACAGTATATCGATGACATCGAAGTTCACGAGAACTTCTCCTCTAATTCCGATGGCTCTTGGACCAACGATATCGCCGTTTTGACTGTAAGTGCATTAGCCTGGATCTAACCGTTACAAAATTCCTAAATCGTTCAAAAATCGTTGAATCTACGTTTCGTCGTTTAGCTCCGTGAAAACGTTCAAGTGAACGCTTATCAATCGCCGATTGAACTGACCGAAGTCAGCACCAAAGATCACGTGGTAGCTATGGTGAGCGGTTGGGGTCAGGCTGCCTATGACGATTATCCGGATGGTGACTATGCTCCGGTACTTCAAAAATCCGACATGACGATTCTCACGCACGACGAGTGTCAACGCCTTCACAAATTGAACACCATCAGCGCTGAGAATCTTTGTGGCTTCAAGAACAGCTTTTCAGGCGTTTGCAAGGTTCGTACGAGACCATTTTTTTTCGTCCAATGTCATCAGATGACAGATCATTTTGCAATCAGCATTACGAAAATGACAGATCAATTTGGCAATCAGCATTACAAATATGGCAGATCATTTGGTCATCGGCATCATCAAAATGGTTGATCATTTGTCCATCAGTATTAGTACTATAGCAGCTCACCTGTTTATCGTCAGGATTTTATGACTTTTACAAGTAAGTTTATTGAGTACCTACACACTTTTTTTGCTTGGCATTTTTTAAGGGTGATGATGGCAGCCCTTTAACCTTCAATGGAACCTTAATCGGAATCACATCTTGGTATTATCCTTGTGGTATCGGTCTGCCGGATGTTTACGTGACAGTTTATCATTACCTCGACTGGATTTTGGACAACATGAGTGTCGTGTTCCACAGCGAGCGCAAGATTGTTTGAGAGGAAGGAAAAACCGTTTCCGCATTTTGTTCGAAAGTTTCAATAAATCATGTCGTCATTGAGGAACGAAGAACGTCAATTATTCTCCCATGGAGATACATTTACGCAGAATATAGAAGAAAACAATTTTAAATTGAAACTCGAAATTTACGGGAACGATTATTACTCGTCGATTAATTCTAGTTCTCATTTTCTCTGGTGATTGGGGAAATGGCGTCGGAGGTAATGGGGAAGGAGGTACGGCGATTTTCCACGATATGCTCGACGGGGCGTCCTTTTTAATTGCCCACGATGGTTATTGCGGCCTCCCTTCTCTTCCACTTTCGCGTCGATGCACGTGGCATAAATACTCAATTTGATTGCTGGATAGAGAGCGTCAACGTGCCGGTAACGGATCATCAACGTCACTCCACTCCCGAGCCATATTTGTGTAATTGTACATAGAGGTGCGTAATTAAAATTTTAATTAGGTGTGTCGTCGACGATGTATATTGAACCCGTGCTCCATTGGATAATTTTACAAACGTCGAGGCACTCGAGATTTTCTTTTTTCTCGCACCAGGAATTCTCCAGGCAGTCGTCAAGTTCAACCTAAATAATGGGCCGCGTCCCGCGCAAAATTTATTCTCAAGTGAGTCTCCCGTTACGTAATTACCTTACTGCTTGCACTTAAGAATTAATTAATACTTTTTTTTTGCCCGATCGAACGACGAATCGTTCCTCATAGTTCATATTTGTTACGAGGAAAATTCAGTTTTCGTACAATTATGGATAAAATGATAAAAATTAACCTTTTTTTTAAATCCATATTTCAAAAAAAAATCTTGCAGGGGAATATGCTGATAAAGTTTGCCCCTTTGATATTCACCTTTTTTGTACCTATATTTTGCGAATTTTTTTAAACCGTGACGAAATGTTTTGAGAGTTGGATCGATCATTCAATGGCGATGTCCCCTCCATATAATCTAGTTTAGTGAAACATAAACTTCATAGTGTCCTAGTTTTTTTTTACCATGATTGTTTAACTGTATAATTTTCAGTGATTGTCAATATAAGAGCGAATACGTTCTTTTAAATGTTGGGTATGAAAATATTGATTAAAGGGGCATTCGTCGTTTTACGTTTTTTTTTATTTGTTGTTTATTATTATTTATTTTTGTATAACCTACTTTTTTATTATTATTATTTATTTTTTTTATTATTTATTTCACCATTTTTGCCAAATGGAACGTTTAATTTTTTCTAGACCGTTGTTTCTAAAAAGTTGTCTTACTTATACTTTTTCTGTATCCAGAAATTTTGCCATTTGTTTATTTTTACATATTTACTATAGTTGCAAATATATGGCAAATATATATTTTGTATATATTTGCAAGTTGTTTATTTTTATATATTACGTTTATCTGCTTCTCCATTTTTACAATTTTACGGTTTTCACTATTTGTTCATTTTTATAGTTTTATTAAATTACAAATTTGATAGTTTTACCATTCAACAATTTCTGTTTCACAAATTTCACTATTATCCAATTTTCTTTTGTTCCCAATTTTGCAAAATTTGGTCTGGTGATCCCTCAGACCCCGGCTAACTATGGAGGATTGAAAAGCTCCATCAGTTGCATTACGATTGCTATGGGAATAAATCGTGGTGACTTTTATCGCGCGATCTCTCACCACCCACAGATCTTTTCAAATATGGATTTTCCACACTGCGAATAAATCATCAGAACGACGAGATTGGGCGAGGGGGGGGGGGGGGGGGGAAGGTCGAATAAGAACGTGCAATTAAAGAACACCTTACATTTTAATATTGCGCAAAAGCGGTTCGAAGCAATACTACGATCACGATGATGCAACCACGCACAATTCTACTCGTTCTCACGAACGCAAATTGCGCTGTATTTTCTTCATCGTTGTTTCTTTTTTTTTTTTTTCATCATCTTTGAAATTGGGATGAGACGCACCGCAATTGCGAGCTCTTTCCTTCGAAGTCTGGGTGTAGATGTACCGAGCTGCATCGAGTTCCCGATCGCATGATTTTTCCGCGTTTCAGTCATGATTCATTAAACGCGTAAAAAAATATTGAAAAGAGAAAGCTGGCGAATGTGGCCAGGCAGGTTTGAACGGGAAGCACGTTCTTCCTCGGGCATTAATAAATAAACGGCACAACGTTTATTCCTCGCGAGCTATACGTATATAATATACAATAAGGGGGAATAATAATAGAAAAAAGTCATAAAAAAAAAACGACGATTAAAAAATCGAATAAAAATAGAAAACGAGAGAGAGAGAGGGAGAGGAATCGAATCGACAGTGCAGTTTTAAGTTCGTAGATATAATTCACGTTGCAAATTTGTAACGAGGGTAAAGTCCGGATTTATCGATCTCGATATTAATGAACGATTTTATATTCGCGAGTTGGATGAATTTTATGGATTCTCCAAATAATGGAAAATTCAACGACTCTTTTGTACGTTCCGCAGTAAGGTATAAGAGAAAATTGGTACGCACTGAGAAAGTGGTTTAACTCGAATGTGAGTGCGACTCGTTGGTATCTCGCTTGACGTTCGATGAGGCGAGGAACGATTGAAAACTTTCACGTTTGTACGGTTCGACGAGTGGATTCACTTGGCAGCCATATTTCGACAGGGCAAAGTCAATTATCGTTTTGGAGGAAAAGTGTTTTTACTTTTTTTTTTTCGAAAAGAGTGAATTAGAGAAAAAATTGACGTACCTCGAAATTTCGGGAGACTGCACGTTTTTACGATTCAACGCGTTGATTCACTTGACAACAAAATTTCGTGGGACCAATGTCAAATTTAGTTTGAGAGGGACACAAAAAAATAAATAAATAAAATGCATGATTTTAATGTTTGTTCGAAATGTCAGAAGGTGAAATTGGCTGATGAAATAAGATCGGAGTTACGCAACTATCGGGGCGAATTTCGGCGATCCACCCACACTAGCACGATTTTATGAATTGGAAACCCGCGACAGACGAAAAAAAATAAATCTCTCCCTCTTTTTTTTCCCTTTCTCCGTCGCTCTTGGCCTAATCGATTCACTGATGCAACGCGGTAACAGATGTGCATTAATTAAAACGCGTCAGAATTTTAATCGCATCGTATGATTCCTCATTAGCATATTATATGGATGCTCTTGTCGAAAAAACCGAAGAGGTAAATGAATCAATGCTCGGGACATGAATCAATTCTCGTCCTCCCCGTTAACCTTTCGAATGTTGGAAAAAAAACAACATTGTAAGATTTTTCAAAGCTCCATTCAATTTATTCAATTTTATTTTAAACTTGATTGTAATTAAAATTAATATTTAACAATGAAATAAATTACGTAGAAATTGTAGATTATTTTTTATTCAATGGAAATTGGAATTTAATTTGAAAATAAATTTTGTACATTTAATTCAATTCAATTACGTTTTCCAACGCGATTGTAGTCTAATTAACATTTAATAATTGAGTCAGTCGCAGCGCATATTATATTTTATGCCACAGTTACGTTCATTGAAAACTCAAATTGGTATTGAATGACAGAACAAATATTTTCGTAAATGTTTGCAAATTTATTTAAATTCCATTATACTCTACATTACACTTGTGATTGACTGATTGTAATGGACGTTCAATAACTCATCAATTCTCTGTACATATTTAAATGTACAACTTTGCCTTAATTGAAAATTGAAATTGTAATTGTATATCAACGAAATTATTTTTAGAATTTGTTTTTATTAAATGCAATTCTACTTTAAACGTTCATTACTTTTCTTATTTATTAAACTTTTAAATTTTTATTACAATTAAATGCAATTTTACTTTAAACTTTTAATCAGTCAAGCTAATATTAAGCAATTATTTCAATTATATAGAAAATAATGAACGACCCTTTACTCATAGATAAGTAAAATTGAAGTATAATTTTTGTTCATTTTCTAATTCAATTACAATTTATAAATTTGTACAAAAGTTTTTTCACGAAATTGTTCATCTTCCACCTTTTACAAAATCTTAAAAAAAAATCACGAAAAATCCCGGCGACCGGGAATCGAAATTTCCAACAAATTTATCGAACTAACGTAATTGGCCATCGGAGAATGGTGCAACACTTGCGCGTTTCGGTGGCAGACGTTTATACAGTGTGTAGATACGATTACGAGCGCAGTTTTCGATTCTAATATATTCGTGTACGTAAACTTTAATGGACACGCAGAACACAGAAGTGGAGAGGGGAGGGGAGGCTGCTGGTGCAATTAAATCCACAGCATGTTCACACACGATGCGGTCTATCAATGAGGCAATGGTTGGTGTATTACAACGTTCGAGTATTACCATTTCGTACGGCTTCAGTTGCGAGTACCTCAAACAGCGGCAGAAACGTACTGGACGAGCTGCGAATACCAATAGTTTCTGTTTCACGATAAAGAGAGAGAGAGAAAACGCGAGTGTCTCGGAAAAGGGAGGGGGGGGGGGGGAGTAATTGCACGCGTGTTATACCATCGACAATCATCGTAAACCGTTTAACGCATTCGTACGAAATATACGAAGCGCACAATCGAACTCGTCCAACGTGGGAACATCGATTGCGCGAAGAATACGGGTTATTATTATTACAATTATTAAAATTAGTTAAAATAATAATTAGACATTTTTTTTTACCAATTATTAAAATTAGTCAAAATAACTATTGATTTAAATTAAATAAAAAACAACTATTAATTTAACTACTAATTAAATAAACTACTAATTATTCAAATTTGTAAAAATAAAATTAATAAGAAAAGTTCTATCCGTTATACCATCCTATGATCATCCCAAGCGGTCACCCATCCCGGTACCCAATCCAAGAAAACATGGACGACAGCCTTTATATACTTTCTCGTGTAATTACGTTTTCAATTAAGTTTTATTTTCTTGATAATGAGTTGACTTTTACGAGAGTGAAAAATCATTTTCCTTCGAGGAGGCGACTTTTCTCATACGTATCATTAGGAATATTTTTCAGCTGTGCTACGCGAGGCGAAAATGATAGTTATTCTCACGACGATTTTAAACCTATCTTCATTCCCGTCTTTTCATTATTTATTCTCTCCCCCCCTCTCTCTCTCTCTTTCTCTCTCTCTCTTGCTCTTATACAGTTGATCATTCGCGATGACTGTTCGCGCTCTCGCTAATTTGTCGAAGACTGCACATTGAGCGCATAATTTACCATCGCGATACAGTTTCTTCTCGTTATTTTTTTATTTTAATTCCTTCCCCCCCCCCCCTCTCGCTCTCTCTCTTTCTTTCTTTGCCTATCGCTTTACGCACACACACGCATATACGCACACAGAAATGTTTGCTGCGACGTGGACGCGTCGAGAATAAAGTGCGGTGTGTCGAAGTCGCGAGATCACGTGCAAAACACTCTCTCCTTTTCTCCTTCTCTCTCTCTCTTTCCCTCTTTCTCTTTTCCGCCATGTATTTTGCGAGAGAGCATTTGCCAGCAATAGCCAATGAAGCGCACACGTTATATCCCCGGGCGAAAATCCCTTACATTCATTATTCAAAGTGGCTTGGGGCGAGGGTATGAGAAAAGAGCAACTGGGCGCGAGACAGAGAGAGAGAGAGAGAGAGAAGGGTAGGGAGAGATCGATGTACCTTCGGGATTCATCGATCCTCTTTATACGTACACGCATGCGCGTCCTATACGATCCTGATACATCCTATGTATACCGTACCTCGTGGACTTTGAATTCTATGGTATGCTCGTGGAAATGCGAAAAGCGGAAGGATAGGAGTGACGAAGAGGGAGACCGAGAGATAGAGAGAGAGAGATGAAGGTATTCGTAGTATCGATCGTTCGATCGATAGGATCTCGCTGGTGCATATCAAGGACGGGAATAATTCACGAGTTCGATAGTCTGCTAGTGTTTGTGTGAACCGATTGTGGGATTGTTGTATATATTTATATACAGGGTGTCCCAGGTTTAAAAGTCATCGGTGAAACGAGGAGTTGGGGGTTGGAATTCCGAGTCGATTGATACAAGCATGTATGGTACCCGGATCAACCCCTGAATTATTATTCATTTATAAAGTCAGCCATGGGGACACTCCCGCTGATCGGTGTGTGCGCTCGATTTTGCTTGCGTATTTCAACCATCCTCTGCGTCGTGAAAATTGGTGGCCCTGCGTATTGTATACGTCGTATGATTTGTATACGTTTATACATTTTTAATAATTCGTTTTTATTTTTTATGCATTTTTTTTAAATTATTTTTCAACTCATCTTTTAAAATAATATCGGAAGAATTTATTTATACTTTATACTTTGAGAGAATTACAATAATTAAGTTTTAGCAATGAAAAAAGCATTAATAATAATAATTGTAATAATTATTATGATTATTATATTTATTATTATATAATTATAATTATAATATATAATAATAAATATTTAAGATATAATTATAATTTCAATAATTATTATTATTACGACAGCAACAAAAAGCATCAATATGCATACTGTGTGCATCTATATACACATGTATGCACATACGCACACAAATTTGTCTCCGTACCTATATGGCGAGTAGAAGAGAGTGCATCACTTTCCATATCCTTCGCGTCGTGACAACGATCAATGATATCTCTCTCTCTCTCTCTCTCTCTCTCTCTCTATTCGAGAAAACTTCTCGATCTCCTATCCCGGAGTTATACTGTTAAGCTTCGATACGCACTTTTGCGCTCCCGCGCGTATACCTGCTTGCTACACTTCGAATGAGAAACGAAAAGGATCAAAAAGAGAGAGAAAAAAAGAGAGGAAGAGAGAGAGAGAGAGAGAGAGAGTGCGATTTATAAGAGAGTAAGAGAATGATGAACAAGAAAGGTGGGATAACGGTTCCTGGCAAACGGGAGGGGGGGGGGGCGATAGGAGCCGTCCGGCCACGAATTGATGATGAGTAATGATAATTTCAGGTAATTGCATACACGCGCGCGTGAGTTTCGCCTTGGATAATAGCGATGTAAGTGATTTAGGGCAGACAAGTATACACGAGTAATAAGGGTGGGAAAGAGACACATGATTGCGGCAGTGTTGACGGCGGCGACGGAAAAGGGTATCGGGGGGGGGGGGGGGGGGGGGGGGAAAATTGGGGGGAGGGGGGGGGAATTTCGACCGATAAGCAGTGGAATTGCTTATCTGCCCTTCCTGACTACTTTGCATTCTTCCTCACTACTGAAACACTCTCGCGGGCTTTTACATTTCTTTCTTTGTTCTCTGTTTTTTTTTTTTTTTCTTTTATTTTCCGTGCGCTTTAAAAATTTTTTTTTTTCATTAATTAATTATATATTAAATATTTATTATTATATATTATAATTATAATTATATAATAATTATTATTATAATTATTACAATTCTTATTATTAATGCTTTTTTTTATTGGTATGACAGAATGATTTTCATTCTCTCGAAGTATATATAGTATAAATAAATTCGCCCAATATTATTTTAAAAAATCAGGTAAAAAAAAATTATTAAAAATGTATAAACGTATAAAAATCGTATGATTATCGATAAAAACTATTTTAAAAAATGATACTAAACATACATCGTTTTCTTTGCTGCTTCGATAAATACGCCAACAAATGCGCGCGTAACTTTATTGCGGGTAAAACGTCGAACGGATTTACCGAAAAATTCCCTAGGGTGAAAATTCCCCAGATACGCATAAAGTACGCACGGAACTAAAAAAAAAAAGAAATTGATTTCTCATACAGAATTCTGATGCGAAAGCGATTCGATAGTGAGCTCGATAGGAATGGCAACCGCAGGATTCTTTCGTCTCGGGCGCGCGAGGGTATCTCGATAACTTTTTTGTATCGTTGCGTATGGAATGTGCGGCGAAGTTGGGCGTTCGCGCAGTGTACGAGGGGCGTCGGCGTGGTAATTTGAATAATGCATACGCGATGCTCGAATCACGATGCAGGAAGAGCCAGGGAGAGAAGCAAGATAGGATGAGGAAGTGGCTCGAGCTGAAATCGCGTATGCGCATTCGTGAAACGTTTTAGAGGAGCCGGTAGCGAGACAGCTGCTCGGAGATATGAAGGTTGGACTTATTCCGGGGGCCCGGTAGAACGAGCGGTGACCGCTATAAAAAAAAGCCACCCCTCGGGATTCGAGAACGTTATGAGGTAGTACTAGCGGATTGACTAGTAAACACTAGGGGAAGTAAGTAAAAAGTGACATATACGGATAAAACGACACACCAGCTGTTTCTTAAGTCGGGAGACTTTTATCGTTATTTTAACACTCTTGGGGAGTGCCTTAATTGTCTATTAATAAACTGTCAAAATACTCCCATTGTAAGAACAACAATTTATTTTTTCAGTCAGTCTCAACAGATTTTAGGCCCTTAAGAGCTTTCTTTCGCTGCAACGAGTAATCCAAGTTTTGGTAGGTAATTTTTATTTAACCCTTAATTAGGCGTATGGGCTAATGCTTTATGCCAGTTTCAAGTTGCCCTGACTCGATGCGCCTAATTAAGGGTTAAACCGTATTTTTATATATTGTTTCTATTCTTTAACAATTTGCCTTGAGTATCCTGTTTTAATTACGATGAAATTTGTTGGCGATCTGTTGATTTTCGGCTTTTAGAAATTTAAGGCTCTATGCGGACAAAATGACACAGATATGCTATTGACAAACTTATAAAATAATAACTATATTTATAAATTATTATACTTCGCGTATTCGTGACAGATTCAGAAAACTTTTGTTTTTTTTTTTGCGATGACAATAAATTTTCACTGGCCATCTCGTGGAAGTAGTTCGTAATATTTCTCGGGTGTCGTTTCGCGGCCAACCCAAAGCGTTTTCTCAGTGACGTGGAAAAATATTCGCCGCTGACGTTTGGAATACGCGCATATTTTAAATTCGAGAGAAAAGAGACGATAGGTGTTGAAGCGCGATTGTGAATTCCGCGGCGCCCTCGAGAGTCTCGAGGTTGAAGACGCCACCGCGAGGTGGCGAAAACATACCGAGCGAGGCGCATGCGCGCGTCTCTCCATTACAGCTCTGGTCTTATCGGACCTCTACCGTTCTACGATCTGTCGATACACGAACATCCCCATTTGTATTCACGTCTCGAAGATCGGCGCGCTCATCGTTGGCACGTTTGGCTGGCCTGCGCTTCATTCGCGAGCGTGATACGTGCATTTTCTCGTTTTATAACCTAAACAACGCGAACCGGTATACGAGTACACATGTGCCTGACGATAGTACACGCTTTGAGGTTTTGTTCGCGCTTCCGTCGAATCATGAATCCAAGATAACGAGATGGACGAAAAATTGTCTTGTGACTCGAGCAATGATCGCCGTAAAATTTATACTTCCGGATATATAGCACCGGCAATCGGAGCCTCTTATCGTAACTCCGTGCTTGCGAATGGGAAAAGGTTATGTTTGCCGGACACTTCGTAAATGGACCTGCACAATTTTCACGACGCAAATAAAATAAAATAAAATACCGATATTTTTCGTGTTTTTTTTTGTTCCCGTGAATTGGGATTAAGGGAATGACGAACACGTTCCTAGCCACATCGAAATTTCAAAATCTAATTTCTCCCACACTATTCAACCGCTTTGCATGAAATTTATTGTGTATA
>JAPYZI010004591.1:0-13126 GCA_030523105.1 Ophioninae sp. A BG-2022a
TATATATATATATATATATATATATATATATACATATTCGTCAACGAGGTAAAAGTGATCGGATCGGGTGACTTACATCGCATCCATGTTTAGCCTGCATCTATATGTTATTTGTATCTGAGGACCCCAGCGCCATCTCATCTATGGACCGTTTTAAAAGCGAGTTGAAAGGCTTCGCTAAACCTCCTGGTATCTAGGCTCCGTGTATGATACAACCAAGAACAATTGTTCTACAATCGATAAAAAAAACATCGACAAGTCAGACTTACTACAGTATGCTGGTTACCTTGGTTACCTGGGTACCGGCTTATCCGTTCGTGGATAAGCACTCTTCGGTCGATAATACAGATGCTCCAACAAAGCAGCGCAAATTCTGCGTCAGATGGCGCCAAACGTCCGATTGTGCGCACGAGTTACGCTTAAGTCATGCGCTTCAGGTGAGTGTTTTCAAAGTTTAAAAATTCGTTCTCTGTCGAACGGTAATTTGTAAAGAACATATTTTTTTATCCAAACGTATATAGCACTAACACGAGACCCTCTAATAACGGAATTTTTATTGAACCACTAATTTTGCAATTAGAAAAACCAATAGCGTGATCGAGGACGACATAACGCTATCAATTTTATTAGCAGTGTTTTCTCATAGACATTTGATGTTTTTTTTCATCCTAAACGCCGATAATCGGAGAGAAATCGCTATTCGAATAAATCATATAATCCTTTGCTAATCTGTGCTACTCAGTCCCTACTCTGTTTGCTTCACGTGACCGCAACATATAGGTTATTCCTTACATATCAAGGTAAAATAACGCTACCACAACGTTTCACAATAACTTCATTATTTTATTCCCATTTTAATTTCAAATCGTCTAAATCAAATCAACACATTTCCTATAAAATCCTTGAAATGGGTACTTAAATTCTTACGATTTTTCATTCACAAATAAACTTGCGATAAGAAACATGAAACTTCACGAATCGTATAATCTTTATTATGAGGTCAAAACAGTGAAAGACCAGAGGATGAAATCATTTTCAATAAGCAGCATAAGGTCGTACTGAAATAAATACTGAAAACGCTTACGACTATGAATTCTCAATCACATCCCCAACATCCTCGGTCGTACATTGGAAACGACAAGAGGATATCGACAGTGAATTGCAACCTTAAATACGTAACAAAAGAAAAAAGAACACTTTCGCTCCTGACTTTGCTTCCAACGCATACGAAAATGTTTTCAACGCCAAGTAAAAATGAGCCTCTCTGTTGTCACGAATGACAAGTGATGCGGGACGGAACGAACAAACTGTAGGCTTATAGAGCATTGAAACCGTGACTATAGAGCAAAGCGCTTTCGTCGCACGATTCAGCGAAGGCAACAGTTTGGTTGTGCACATAGAGGGCGTTGGCGAAGTTCGAGTCGGCGTTTCGGTGAGCGAGCCGGGTACGTTCGAACAACTCCAGACGTACAGTGGTCACATTGGCGGCGGTGGTAACGGGCAGCATTGCGCGCGCACACCGACGGATCTCAAAGAGAGCGCGCGTCGCTTGTAAATGGTTATATTTCTTGGTAAAAGAGTGCGTCGGGAGGTAGCATAAGCGGAGGAGCGCGAGGCTCAGTGTGAGGTTGACGGAGAGAAGCGACTAGTACCGGCTTCGGCAGTGATCGTGTACCATTCGATCCGTACCACAAGCACGCGATCTATCGCGACTATTCGAATTCCTTTCCACGTTGATTCCCCCACCCTTGTGAAAAACGGTTCTGACTTCGCATGTGACACCCCCGTGTGACGTGATTATTCTTTTCGTATTCGCTCTTTCGCTTCTTCGCGGTTATCGTCGTTATCATCTGGCATTGTGCGGGTGCGTTCACACACACATACACGGATACACTCGGGCATACACTCGCGGCGCAAAGACACAGTCGCACACAAACATAGTGCCGCGTTGTTGGCACACGCGCGGAATTACGAGAGATAAGCGAGCAGCGTCGCAGTGCCACCGATCCGGGAAACGGAGTTGGTTGTATCGAGCGTTTTTGGACCGCGTTTTTTATCATCGCTGCCCTCTACGCGACTCTTACGTTCTGTTCTCTCATTAAAATTCCCGTATCGCTTTCACGAGAATTTCTTCGATACAATTGATAACCGAATATTTTATTTCTTTTCGTCGTATTTTTCGTGTTCTCCGAACGCGGTCGTGCGTCAACGGTATCATAGGAATTTGAACGGTTGGCCGAGCGGCGTGACAGGCTCGCGTGTGCGGCGGCGCGTATACGCTTCTGTACTACGTACAAATCTCTCGATCGCTGTTGAACTGCGAACGTCCGAATTAAATGAAGAGTTGCAAAGTGTACGATCAAGGGGGATGATGATCACGATTAATTCCGTACGTTGAAGAGCGATCGGAAGAGAGAAGCTGGAACGTAAAAATTGATACGAAGGAACGACAATAGGAACGTGAATACAGTGACGAAAGTGAATCTACGTGTTGGCCATCTTTACCTTTCGATGTCCACATGAGAAAAGTGTGATTTTGTTTTTTCGCTTCGATTTGTGCTTCTCTCTCGACGCGTCCTTGAGATTACATTTCTTTTGTTCGAGACGAGATAAATTCGCGAATAAATCATGTACTCGGACGGTCACGAGGTGGACGGCAGTTGGGTACTGCGCGTCTACGTCACCGATCTACAGGTCGAGAGGAGCCTTCGGGTCAAAGGAGAACTTCACATCGGAGGTGTCATGCTGCGACTCGTGGAGGATCTCGGTGAGTTGTATTTTTAATTTTTTTCCTCCTATTTGTGTTTCCTCGCGGTTCTTCGTCATGGAACATGTACAAATTCCGTAGTTTTGTTATTTTGAATTTTTCGAATGGACCTAACATTTTTCCTTGAGATAAGCGCTGCGTTTTATTTTTCAATATTTGTAATTTCAAGACTCGAGGAGACCCTACAACAAAAATCATCGGTTCGGTTTTATCTCCAACTTAAAGCTAATCATAACGTTGAAGCTTGCGTTTTTGCAACGCAACGGAAAATAAGATTTTTCAATTATTGTGATACTTTGTTGGCCACTTTTGGTTGTCAAAATTGCTTCCTTGTTTTTGCATATTTCCATTATAAATTCCTAGCCATTACTTACAATAAGTAACTTTGCATAATAAAAATTGAAAAAAAAAGATTTTTTTTTTTCGAACTTTATCCTTATTATCTATGCTTTGCAATCCAACCCTTATCATTCTTCATCGGCGCTTCGGTAACCACACCGAATTTCTGTTGCGTTCATAGACACGACAATTCTGGAACTGCGAATAACTACGAAGTTTTAGGGAGCTCGGGTGTCGGTGTAGTGAGCTATGCGATCACTAGGAGCGATCAAATATTTAAAAAATTGCTGAAAAATTCTTTTATGAAAAATTATTTATTGATCTTTTCCAAAAAATTGATATCGATCGGAAACGGTGTAACTACAAATAAAAACAAGTTTCTTACGATCAACTACAAACGATTTTCAATGAAAAAAACAATTAATTTGATTCGGTTATTTTTATTAAGCGAACGCCGTTTTTATTAATTTTGTGACGGGTTTAATTTTTTTTTTCTGACTTACTACATACGAAATAAATGGTACTGCACTCAACTGCTAAGTCCTTTGGAAATCGTAAAAAAAATTAAGGTCAGAGATACTTGGGTGCCAAGTAACCACACAGATGCAGTCTTAAGCTGCCCCATACCGCTTTTGCCGAAGGTACGCAGAACAGTGGAAAACCCGTATCGGTATAAACGACTATTTTCCGATTCTCTGGTGCACAGACGTTTTACTCGAGTAGCTCTACCGAGATGTGAGAAGTATTGGCCTCTCGCCGGTGATTTAACCAGTCCATCGGTGAACGGTCACCGCTCCGAGTATCACAATTCATTTGGCTATCAGGAAGGAATAACGTTAATAAAGAATGCATTTCGGAAATAAAAATTCTTAAATGGCAGATCTTCCATTTCCGTCAGTATGTGAATTGCAGGTCATGTGTTTCTTAAAAATGACATTACTCATTTATCGGCTTTCAGCCAAGTTAAAACTGTACACACAAAAGAGTTTTTTTTTAAATATTTGTTTTTAGTGGGAAGCTTGAAAAATTTCTAGAAAATCGTAAAACCCAAACAAACTCACCAATTTCTGGGTGAGTTTGTTTGGGTTTTACGATTATCATTTTTGGGCTCAAAGTAACAGTACTCAATTTGATACGATCGACCTCAAGAGTGAACTCTCTCGAGAAATCGGTCACCCTGTATAAGTTAATACGTGGAGCAACAAGTTGCTGGTTTCGTGCGTCGTTGTGAAACACGCGATAAACGCGGAGATGCTGTGTTGGCCGGCGCTGCGGTGCACGGGCTGCGTCCTGACTCGCTCGCGCAGGAGAGTGGAAAAACTGGATGGTCCGAACTAGTTTCGCGACGAGGACGTTGAGAAGGTGGCGATGCTGTGGTCCGGCGGGCCTCATTCATGTATCGTGGATCACCATTTTTTTTCGATGTCTCCGTCAAAACCAGCGAAGCGCGAATACGACGAAACGAGAAAGCAATAATATTAGAAAAGAAGCACAACGCTGCTTTTTGGAATATTATCTTTTTTGGCTTTTTGAAAGCAAAGAACAAAAAAAGATCCCCGCGAGTTGCGAAATAAGAGAGTAGTGCGGTTACGAAACTTTCGGATTTAAAAAGAAATATGTTAGCTGCGGATTTGAAACAACAAAATATTTTCAAGTACGAAAATTAATCGTCACGTGGATCTAAGAGGAGTAGAGAGCGTGCAAAAACTGATGAATTTTGTCAAAGAGTTCGGAGGAACGCAGCGAATCAGGGTTTGGTCTCTCTGCTCAGTGAAAAATTTTTCGATTAAGGGGCTGAAATAGAGGATACGTGAAAATCGGTAATTTTCAACGTTAACTGCATGAATATTTGCATGCATACTTTTGTTTGAAAATAGAGCGAATATTTCGGCGTTTTTGGGAAATCAACGATTGAGAGCATGAAACGGGGGTAATGTCCTTTTTGCGGGTGTTCTTTCGTTTCTAAAGTACGAGACTATCAAAATCGATACTATTGGATAGACAATAGGCTGAGTAGGTTGGCTATCCAATTGGCCATCCAATAAGTTGGCTATCCAATTGACCATCTTATAAGTTGGCTATCCAATTGACCATCTTATAAGTTGGCTATCCAATTGACAATCCAACTTTAAAAATACGACTTTCAATATACACGGAAACTTGTGGCTCTTAATTTTTCAAACAAGTCGTAATACAAATTCTCATGGTTTTCGTTTTTGAAGTAACCAATTTACACACATCCTCTATTTCACCCTCTCGAAATGGAACTTTCGAAAAATACCTTTTCGCCTTTGTGGAATAGTAAGATGTTTCAAGAATTGAAAGTTTGGAAACTTTATTATAGAATTACAAAAACAATTAGACTGCAGCGATACATTTCGAAAGTTACTCCTTTACATGTTTACAAACCGGAAAAAAAAGAAGTGTAAAGTTAAAATCTGTAACAGAAATTGTTATCGAGCAGCGTGAAGAAAGTAACCAGTCATTGATAAATTCGCAAAAATTTTCACTGGCAAGAAATCTGCCATTAATTCCGTGAAAATGTAAATTTTAGTGAGGATTTTAGAAGAAATGCTTTACCATGAATGACATTTCTATTGGGGCTGTTTATTTCGAGTTTATAGGGGGCTCACTCAATTCTCATCTCGCTCCCATCTTCATCCGCTTCTTACCAAAAGCGTAATTCACTATATAGTGGAAAATATTTTGTACGATCGTGAAATTCCGATTTTTTCGTGATCGACGACCGGCATTTAAAAACACCACTCGGTACGCTTGTTGCTGAGCACACCCGATATGTCGTGAAGTTAAATGGCCGCGAGAAGTTCGTAAAACGGTCATGCAAGGCACGCCGACCATCTCGCCAATGTAGTTTGTCTCGCTTTCTCTCTCTCTCTCTCTTTCTCTCTCTTTTTCCCTCTCTTCCGCTTACAACGCGTAACGAACCAATGGACGATCATTTGTTAGACGATCGTCGGAATTAACCGAGAAAAGTTAAATTGGCGAACGCAGCACGATTACTTTACACCCGATCGATCCGTCTGCTTGTCGTATTCTGAATGGAAGAAAAAAATGTATCCTAGCTCGTAAACCAAAAATGAAAATAATTATTTAACTTGCTATCGATTTATCTGCGGTTTCTGACCAAATAAACGCGTCGATGGAACTTCGATAGTATCGTTAATTGTCGATAAAACGTATTATCGTACGATGAAGTGTTACCGCTGGAAAGCAGTGAAATTGATTTATGATGTTGAAGTTTGTATCGCTGGAACGAAACAATTTTTTTTACAACCTTTCATTATTCTCATTTTTTTTCATTTATTTTTCGCAATAATATTTTTTTATATCTAATCTGTTTCAATATAATTGTAATTATACGTTATTATTTTTCTTATGATCACTAACTTTTCTTAACTTCTCATTATCATCGTTATTTAAAGCCTCATTTTTCATTGTTGTTATAAATCGCGAGATAAGAGTCCCAAAAAAACAATTTCGTTTGATTTTCATGCCTCAAATCTGCCATAGGAATTTTGGGAAAATTAATAACAATGCGAAAAGTGAAAAAAAATGATAATTGCCTTCCAACGGTGCCCTATTGATTCGGTGTATGATATTTGAAACACCTTTTTACTGAGACGAATACGAAATTTTAATAGTTTTAATTTTTAGACTTAAATTTCAGACTTTATCAATTGTCAGATCACTTTATCTTCGGTGTTGAACTTGTCATTGATTCAATACGAAACATCCTCCATCTGCAGTCCCATTAGTTGTACCATTTGCGTTCGTTCGTATACGCGTGTGATTCCGATTCTTGATCTCTCGACGGAAATCGTATAAAGGTTATAGAACGTGGCGTAGGCGACCATCAATGGCAAACGAAATACAGCCTACGATATGAACGTTTTAGCCCCGCGGAGCGCAGCTGTTCAGAGTATAGTCGGGGTGTCTCAACAATTGGTCTAAATATTGCACCAATTGTGGAAGAAGATCGAGCGTTAAATCAATTCAGGGATCGGCAAACGTTTTGGAACGATTCGCGTTCTTCTGGGTGCTATTATATTTTTCTCGAATGCGGAAGTTAGAATGAACAATGAGAAATCGTCAGTACAAATGGCTGCGTCTATGAAATCTTGTCGCAGCAATGTCGAAAAATGTTTTGAAATTAACAAAAAAATAATAATTTATAATTTATGATATCTGCAATATCTTTCAGGGTTTCTGATATATTACGAAACATACGATATCTTTGAGAGTTAAGAATTTTTTGTAAGTTCGACATTTCTCGAATCTCTCTCTATTTTCATATTACAAAATGAATTTCAACTTTCGTTAGCAAGTCCCGCGATACCGATTATCTTTCAAAAAATAGCACACTTCATTTTTATTTTGATAAGCCGATATTCTATAAAAAGAAAACAAGATAAGCATGCAAATGCAACGATTTATTTCAAGCGGCGTCATCTCTAAATCCCCCATGTCTGCATATTTGATCGCGCACATCCGCAAATTGCGGGAATATCTTTACCGGAATGCGATGTGCACGGCGCGCATATGGAAGCCGCTGAGCTAAAAGGAAATCCGTGTGAGCAGACCACTTTGTCAGCATGAACTCGTTACGCGTGTACTATACGAGGGTAACAGAAAAACGGATGCCACAGCAGACGTACGTATTTGAATACACTTGCGCACGTATACGAATACGTATAAACCCATACCTAGATACGAATATACCCCATGCGAACGAGAAAAAAATCGAGCCGCCTTCATCGTCGGCTACCTCACCACCATCTGCAAGAGTTTATTTTAGCTTGACGCGCCTTTTTCCTCTCAGATTTTCGGCCGAAAAATTCAGGCCTCGAACATGTAGGGGTCCGTAGTCGTGCGTAGTTATTTTCAGGACCGTCCTTAAATTCACCTTACTCATGTGTTATGTGAATGTAAGTTTTATATATATATATATATAGACATATCAACAATATTTTTTTAATCCTTAGGAGCGCTTCTACAAAATAATTACTGAATTAGTCTGAAAATTCCATGTTATTCAAATGGCAAATAAATCCAGTTTAGAGGCACGTCTTCCCATTGGCTACCGCGGTTTCGCGCACATTTTTATTTATTTATTTCGAACCAATCTGGTGGGTGAAATTGTCGAAATTCGTCACACTCCTTAACACAAATGTGTACCTATGTACGTTATCACATGAATACACATATATGTTTAAAACGGAAAGAGCCACGGGGTGTCCGCGAAGCCCTAAGAATTTTGTCCCTTCATCCCTCCTTTCGTTGCACTGCGATGAGAGAAGCCCCTTCTCCGCCTTTGTCACATTCTTAGCCTCTTCCTTCCTCTCTTCATCGCTGCCTCGTCTTCTCTACCAAACTTTCCGACGCTTTCTCCCTCCCCTTCTCGCACTGTCTCAGTCTCTCTTTTCCATTTTACTTATATTTTTTGAATTGTGTGTTATATTAGACACTGCGAATCGGATTTAAAGTACTTTATGAAATTTTGTTAGCAACTTCATTTTTATATTTTGTCATATAGCCCTATAGTGCACTAGGGCTTAATAAATATCATCATTAGTATCTCTCTCTCTCGCTACTTCTCCCTTCTTCTCTTTAGTTATTCGTTAGCAATCGAAGCGCAAATGATACAGGCCTCGATGCCAGGGTATTTAAGTAATCGTCTCAGTGTGACCCTTCAAAAGAATCACTCATTTTCGAGATTTTTTTTTCAGTGTTGTAAAAAACTAATCGATCTGGTTTTCTTTTTTTAAATATATACATTCATGCCAAACCCAAAATGATTTTGTATACGTTCATTTATTTAGTATATACTAATTAAATAAGTTTTTGAAAAGACACGTAAAAAAAGGTCCTGTACGATTATTAATCTCTAGGAAAGTCGCTATCGCGCTATGGAGGGTTTTTTTTTTAATTTGACAAAATGGCGGCGGTTTAAACAAAAAGTATCGAATTTGACACTTTTTTCGTAAAAAAATAGGAAGATTTCAAAAAAAAAAGCTTCGATACCGCTATAGAATATGAATATGATGTTTTGAAAAACATCACTCCGAGAAAAACGCGTTTAAAGATTGTAGTCCCGCGTAGTGCCGTTGCGTTCCCTTTCTACAAGAGACACTTTAGCGACCGTAAAGAGGCGCTTTCGCGACCGTGAATCCATTTCGATCTTAAAATTTGAGAGAATATTTAGAACAGTGTATACTATACGATGATAAAACAAAACCGACTTTTTGAAAATTTCACACTGAGACAATCCCTTGAATCACAACATCTCTTATTGTCGTCTACATTGTCATCACATTTTCATCTTTATTGTTATTCAACGTGAATTAATTTTATTATCGTTTTCACTCTTATAATTTATTATTTCTATTATATTCGCTGGAATTAACTGTCTAAACACCTCGTTTATCATATTTTTTATACTTCACGTTACAATTTGGGTGTTTTATATTTGTTGTCAGTTTGCTGCGAAGTTTTCTCAGTGCTTGATCATCTTACCAGACACGATTCATAATAATGATAAGACTAACGTTTAAAAAACTTTCAGTTACGAGACTACGTGCATAATTGCGATTTTTTACTATTTCATACGGGTGAGATTCCTCATGCATTATCATGTTACGAAATTTTCAATTGACACGTGTTTCGAGTCCGCTTCGAGACGGTGATACATAGGGAATTTCATTTGAAGGTTGGACCGACAAAAAACATTTTTTTTTTAGAATTTAACGATCGGAATTTCAAAATCAATGTTTCGAATAGCAACGCGGATTTCTTCACAATTAATTGAATGTATTAGAGGCGCTAATAATGACAGGGTTTGAAATACCCAGATTTATGGACATAAGATACGAGAAAAACATTTACAGGCGAACCGTTAAGAAAACTTGTTTCCCGGAAGTTGGAAAAGAGAAAATATAGCATTCTAGTACCATAATGGGTTTCTTTCGTTGATCTTTTTCTAGAGTTGCCACTTATCTCCAACTTATTCCATATTTATCTTGGCATAAAATGATTTTCCGATTCACCGTTTACCCTTGCTATAAATATATATGTATATATATTCACGCGTATACTCGCGCGAACGTACGTTAACGTGTTCGTCCATGAAGCGAGTGCGTGATCACACACAACGAAATCTTCGCCCACGGCCAACTTTTCCTTCCCATTTATACGGCCACGAGTCTCAAGTAAAGAACAAATATTCGCGCGCTGCCCACTCGACGGAAACTTTAAATCCGTCACTCGACACTCCCGAGAAACCAGCTCGAGGCTTTGGGACTATGTTACGTATTCACCGGCACCCATGCGACCCAATATTTTTGTGTTTTTATAGGTACCTCGTAAAACAGAAAATACATGTACAATTTTGACCCAAAATTATCCTGTAATTGAATGATCTTCATTTATTAAATTATATTCAACGATTTAAACTTTAACCTTGTTTTATAGCCACACTTACGGTTAAAGAAACAACATACCTTACCGATATTTTAGAAGTTTCGTAAGAATATGAAAAAACATATTGTACAATGCATCGAAGTTGAGTTTAGTACGTATTTAAGCGTTGATCACTCATTCCTTTCATTTTTCGATCCTGTCGTTTTTCACGCCCTTGATACGCTTGAAAAAAAGTGAAAAAAATCACACTTCTGTTCGAAACACTCATTTTGAGATTCGAATCGTACTATTATTTAAAAAATATTATTTTTATATATATTTTTGTCACCTCCCCCCGCATAAAATTCCTGTGCACCTTCGACTCGAAGCGGACTCGAAACACGTGTGAAAATGATGACAAAAACTTGTGTAAACAGCACATGGACGAAGTTTCGTTACCGTGGGACACATATATATATGTTTGGGACTTCGAAGGCGCGACGAAGAAAGGAAAAAAAAGAAACGCCGGAAAACGAGTATTATCTTTCCGAAAATCCTTACACTTGTTCCCAAGCACGTACAAGTCATATTGTGCGTGTATGATACGCGACTAAACGAGTTTCGGAAGGACAAACAAAAATCTGGTCAGATCTTGTAGAAGCGTTTTCCCCTCTCGATCGTACTTTACACGCGGAGTTCAGGGGAAAAAGAAGTTCTCATAAATATAAATGGAATTTTTTTCTGCCGCGTTCAGTTTCGATTATTTTCGGATATTTTTTATTTTCTTTAGCGATGACGTTTCCCTAGGGTTCTTAATTTCTTTTATTTTTGAGTTTCATGTCGTAAAATTGCATTTTCATTAGCCTTGACTGTGAGAAGAACTCGAGTTCTTTTACGTATTCTTATCAAAGATTTTCTCCCACAATTCGAAGAAAAAGAATTCGAATAATAATAAAAATAATGATAAAGAAGGAAAAAAATAATCGTTGCGTCTCAACGTTGCAAATTTCAACGTCGTCAAACGAAATTGTTCATTCGGCTTCGTATTTTTGTTCGTGTTTTTCCAAGATTTTAGTTAACAGATTACTAGTATTTTGAGGACCTAACCTATCGAACACAAAAATTGGGTAACCTATTTTATTTACTTTCGAAAGGTGGTTTGAAAGAAAAACAAATAGCGAACAAATACAACGTTGAAAAAGATGTACCTATTTGAAAATTTGAGTTTCAGTTCAAATAAAGTTAGTTCGCACTTTTTTTTTTAAATAAAGAAGCTTTTTTACCTTTGTATTCGTGTACTTCATGTGTACTATTTTTGAAAAAAATTGAATTTCGAAAATCAAGTTAATAAAATAATTCAATAAAAAACTTAAGTTATTCAATAAAAAATAAACATATTTAAATAACTTTTTAAAATATATATATGTGTGTGTGTGTGTGTGTGTGTATTTTTTAAAAAGTTATTTAAATATATTTATTTTTTATTAAATAACTTAAGTTTTTTATTGAATTATTTTATGAACTTGATTTTTGAAATTAAGTTATATACATTGTTAGTGACAAAAGGACGAACTCGAACCGGAAATACTGGTAAGAGCATCCGAGAGGATACGATAAAACGTCAACCGGACGTAAGCCAAGCCTCTAGCGAATGAAACGTTTGAGATCAATATAAATGCATTATCATTCCGGAATTACCGGATACGATATACACTCATTGTATGATAATCATGACAATCACGGATGCGCGCAACATCTGCCATGTATCATTCGCAAGCTTCAATCATACCCACGTACTAGTATAATCGTAGGTCGACGGGATTCTTAAAATTGTTTCGCAAACTTCGTTATCGGAAATATTCTGCTGTAGTATTAGTTTATTATTGTTCCTTCGATCGTTCCTATATCTCGAGGGGAATTAATGAGTCCTTGATGCGAGAACGCGTAGGCGCTCGTGTTCCGACGAACGTTTTTCAAATCCGAAGTCGAATACCAGAGAAAGCGCAACGTGCACGATCTTAAGTTACCGACCCAATAAAGTTACCCCTTCGGCGAGCTTGCTTCCATTTCCGGCCCCTCGCTTTCGATAAATATACAATGGCACGTACGGCTGGCACGAGCGAGTTTCAGACTTGAACGTTTTCCAATACAAAAATGGGCCATCGGGAATGAACAACGTTTCTTAAAAAAAAGAAAGCACTCGAATAAAAGGTATTTTTATGAGAACCCTGAATTTTTTTTTATTTCCAGAAAATGATTTTCTAAATTAAATCGCAATGTCGCCGTAAAATACTGTAATTTCTTAATTTTGGTATTTAGTTCATCATTCAAATGACGAATGATTGATTCAAAGGACTTCTAGAATAATTTCTTTCGCAATAGCTCGAATTACCGACCACCCTATATACATCGTCGTCCAATATCATCTCGCGACGTTTAACCGTCCGGTCAATGACCAGGTACCTGGGTGCCCACTGACCAGCTTCGCAGGTGAATTTATTAACCTTTTCTTTAAAAAACTGTATAACCGTCTGGATCCCCGAAATTTAAGTAGTTTGAAACCTAATTTTTGTCAAATTTTTTTATAATCAATTATTTAATAAT
>JAPYZI010004592.1:0-13125 GCA_030523105.1 Ophioninae sp. A BG-2022a
TGCGAGGCTGCCAGGGTTGACAGTTATCTCATCGATTATTATCGTCAATTGTGCGACAATTTCCTGTAACTTTTTGTGATCGTCGCCTCTTACATCGTAACATATATCACAAAAGTCCACAAGTTTCCCAAATTCGCACATGTTCCTCAATTCATAAAGCATCTGCAAAATGTAGTAACAGTATCAACGGTCACCCAATCATCTAATGTTGCAGAAGAAAAGAATATCATAGTTACGTGAACGAAAAGCTTTATTCCGGTTAAGACGTAAATGTTAGTCGATCCAGGAACTGTTTCCATTTCTCTCGCGTATCTCAGGAACAGAGTCTTAATGTGGTCACGGGAGATAATTTTCCACTTCTGAGTTTCACACAGCTTCTGCATCGCAATAATGATAATTGCGGTACAAAAAACAAACAAATTTCAATGACACATCAGGAGATCAGTTAAATGTATGAAATTATCCTGTACAAGGATTACTTCATGTATATTTTGTATATACTGCTTATAATTTTATTACGTACTCTACTTAAGGACGTTCTTGCGCCATAATCACAATAGTATATACAAAGTAATGGCAAAATCAGATACCATTTTTTAAAGATGATTGTTTGAAAAATTACGTGAATCTTCTTGAGAGTCATATTATGATGTATACAAAATTTGAAAAGGTTTCACCGTTCGGCGGTAGAAATATTTAATGGTAAAAATGGCAACTTTAACACGAGGTCTCATAGGAAGGTATGAAAATAATCATTTTTTACAGTAAACATCACGATTTCTAGACGGTAAAACTTTCTAAAATTCTACCCACGGTTGAGCATTATTGGTAAGCTTCATAAAATTTTAAACAATTAATCTTTAAATTTGTATACATCCTTAAATCACTTTTATATCGTGTACCTCGAATTGTCGAATGACAGGAATGAGATAAATGTGCCTTGTCAGGAAGTCGTTCTCATGATTGTAGAGGGCCCGGTACCACTGCATGGTATTCGAGGGGAACTTTTTTGGACATTGCGGCACAGAATACCATGTCTGCAAATTGCACGAAACAAATAAAATGTTATTGCTTCTACCTCAAATATGACATAAAATATCATACGTACATAATCCCTTTTGACAATGGAATACAGTGGCGCACGGTTGAATCGTACAGCAGAAGTTATATTGAGTTTAATTTCCGGGAGGGCCTGCTTAAACAGGTGCAGGGAAAATACGGAAGCATCCGTATGCACTTTGATCTGGTATAAAAGAATCCTGTTCAATATGATTAACCAAAATAATTTCAGATTATTTTCTCAATTACATTCAGGTTTTAATTGAGAAAAATCATTGATGCCTCACCGAGTAATCAACAATGTTCGGTACATGTAGCTTCAAAGCTTTAACTAGCAAACTTTCCATTGATCGTCGAAACGCAGTTGGGCATGTGCTGTGTATGTAGCCACTGGAGTATGGACCAATCAACCACGGCTTCATGAAAGTACTAAACAAGTATCATTTAATGAATTATATCTAGCGAAAAATCGATTATGCATGGTTCTTCTCTGTGATCTATTACCTGTGTATCCCGAACTGAGTTTTCAAGTCGTCTTCGCTCATTTCGACTAAAATCTGTTGCGAACGCTGCGTTTCAGTAATCTGTGGGGCATGCGCACAAAGAGCGTGTAATATAGCACAGACAAAAATCAATTCTACCCTCCGATATGTCAAAAATAATGGTTCACTTGAATTTGTTTATTATCTATCGGGAGTTTGAAGATGATGTTCGAGTCGAACTCTTCTGGTTGATGGACGTTTGAACTCTTGTAATATTTTTCGAGTAGAAAGAAACCCTGACACTGTTCGCTAAACCATCTACTCTGGCCCTTCACAGTGGCTAAAATGTCTTCCAGTATCTAAAAGCATGAAATAACGATTTAAATATATGGACGTCCTTTAATAAGAGTCTGGAGAAAGGAACCTCAGTGAGAGTCTTTTTATCCTCTCGTAGTGGTCATCCCTGGAGGTAATACACCGATCGATCACTTTCAAAATCTTAACATCTTGACGCAATTCTTCCGCATTAACTTCGGCGTCCATATCGACGTTGCTTGCCTGAAGTATGTAGTTCGTAACGCGAACAAAGAAAACTGTGTATAAGCTTGCAATGTTCATCATGCTGAAGTTCTTGTACACGCAATAAATTTGGTACCTCGTTGAACGAAATTTCAATTAAAACATACGTATTATCGCGAACTGATTATTCTTCTGGGATTCCTTTATCCACTGCGATCCAGAGTGACTTGTTCTTGTGCAAAATTGCGAGAGGATAAGGAAGTATCCGGGATCCGCGCCGCGCAAGAATTCTGCGTATAATAATGGGTTGCGGGCCGTCTTTGTTCCCAGCGAGCCGGCCTTCGGTCGGACGCGCCGGTATCGTATTATGCGGGGAATCACATAACTATAAACAAAGAAATTTTGGTATACCATGTGCCATAATGGCCTCTGCACACTGCGAGCGCTGAGCGATATCCAATGAGCGCTCTGCATTTCCGAACGCCACATCCGTCGCGAACCTCCTCGCGACGTCGCTCGCGGAGTTGACCAAGTTTCTACTTTCGACGCTCGCGACAAGCGGCAACGCTTAGCAGACGACACTTTTCAGCCATTTTTTGATCGTCTAGCGAACAGTCGTTGGTTTTTATGTTGGAAAGAGGTTAACTTTGTAATTCATTTTTAAGGAATCCGCAGTGAGTGGAAAAAATGATGGATAGTGAATATATCAATTACGGGGAAATTGAAGAATTCGAAAAAATTTGTGTTTATCATTAGTATATCATTAAATCTATATTAATTGTAATAATGTTAAATTATATATTCGTTGACCGCAGTCTTCTTTTTTGCAAGATAATACTGAAATCTCCGAGTAATTTGGAGAAATCTTAATTTCAGTAGTACAGGACAGACCCTGTATGTAGAATCAACGTTTTCATGTTCGTTTGCGAGGACTCGATGCTGTAAAACAAGCATGGAATTAAATCTCTAAACTTCTATGCGAGTTTGTTTCTTCTTGAAGATTACGGTTGTTTCCCAATTACGTACTGTGTCCAAAGTGACACAGTACACGCATTTCTGATGCATGCATCCGCCCGGGTAGACAAAAATAAATAGACTGTGTCGCAGTGCGTCGTAATAGCAAATCAATCAACGTAATGAATGTTCTCATAGGTTATAGCGTATCAGTAGATGAATTTGTAAGCATTATTAATTTATTACGGAAAAAAAAGATTGAGATCCAAACCTTGCGCAAAACAAATTGAAGAATCTTTCGACGAAAGCATCACGAGCGATAAACATACGTTCGCAGTGGGAGCGGAGCAGTGAAAAAGTCTGCAGAATGAAAATCCTACCACCAGATGGAGTTTCTTTTGCCAACCATCTGATTTAGGAGGTATTTTTCTTAATTGCTGTTAAAATTTTTATCATTAACCTTACTTCACAGTTAATAAACTTATTTCTCAGATCAATTAAATCACTGTTATTTTTATGTGTTTCAGAACATCCAGCAACCGTTCCGATATAAATGCGGATGCTGGTCAGAGAACAATTGTGTCTCAGTTCCTGACGACGTTAAGAATCTCATTATCTCAGCCTCCGGAGTGCAAGGTATGTACAGTTGCGGACTAGAATTGCAAGGTATTTACGATCCAACATTGTTATATTATTAATAAGAAATTTATCCAAAAAAACTCTACGACCATGTGAGACTAATAAAATTCGCTAAATGAAATCTACATTACTATAAACAATATTCAACTGTTGTTAGGACCACTCTCGAGAATTTCACCCACGCCGGTACATAGACGGGAGACAACGTCGCCGTTCAATGTTCCGACGACGCCTTACCCGTCGACGAGCCCGGCTCCATCGACGTCATCAGATGTATGCGAGAGGCGTCGGCGAAGCTCGTCCAGGGATTCAATTCCACCGAAGCGCGACGATAATGAATTTCACAACTTATTCAAAGAAATTTCCCGAAAGCCTAGTGAACGAGAGGCATTCTGTAACTTTTTGCAGTGTCGGTTAGAAAAATTTACACGAAAATATTTTTTTGAAAGTTACAAACACCATCCTCCTCGAAGTTATGAAAGTTGAAGCAGAGCAAAACAAAGAACGAGAATAATTTGTTCATAACAAATTTATTCATTTTAATTAAAACTGTTGTTTTATAAAATCTCGTATTCATAATTAGTAAGTAGTAATTTATTTTCCGGGTATACCCCTTCGAGGTGTTTACATAGCCAAGCTTTCCCCCCTACATATTATTGCCGCTTACAATATTTCCTTATAACTAACTTATAAACTATTTACATTTACCGCGCCGTCAATGTTCGCATTGTTTTTCTCACTTCCCGTTTTACTAATTAGTTTTTCAAACTGTTTCATATATTTACATAGTTCCGCCACTGGTTCCTTTTTTAAAGCCACTTGTATTTTCCTTTCAATATCTTCGCTTTCGTTTCCTCCTAACCATTTCTCCAACTCCTCCACTATTCCCTTTTTCAATTTTTCCTTTGTTTTTCCACGCATACATATGTGTACTACTGTCTCCACCTCTTCATTACAAACTCTGCATCTTTTATCTTTATACCCCTTGTTCCCTTCTTTCCCTATATTGCCACATCTGAGTCGTGCCCAAATCTCCTTTGTTTTACCCTTTATATTCACATCTTCCCAATATCCTTCCGCTTCAAATGTATTTTTCCGGTTCTTATATTGTGGGCGGTATGTCGATGCCTCGATTTTTCCCCAGTCCAGTTGAATTTCCTGGTCCGTTTTTGTTTTTCCTCCCCTTTCGATTATTCTTTTCATTTCCCCTATATCGTCGTTTGCTATAGCGTTCCACAAGCCACCCTCTCCTACTTCTTCCAGCGCCTCTTTCACTTCTTTTTCCCATTTTGACGGATTTCCATTTAATATCCCTCTCACTTCCTCTTTCAAGCATTTTCTCGGCCACCTCTCCTCCGGCATTTCCATTATTTCTATCAAATATTTTGCTGCCCTCTTCCAGGTTCCTATGGTTACCCCTCTGCATCCCGATTCCATTCGCCATATGTAGTTTGGTGTGTTTCTATTTAGACCCATAGCCATTTTAACGTAACCCCCCTGGCGTCTTTCCACTTGCTCTCGCCTCTTCCATCCCCATACTTTATTTCCGTACATGATACCACTTTTTACAATAGCTTCCATCAGATACAATCTCCTCGGAAGCTATTTATTCCCGCTCTTTTAAAAGTTCCCCATGTCGCACTCGTAGCTCTCCTTATTTTTCCCGTTATATTCCCAATGTGCTTTTCAAAGGTATTGCCCGTCGAAAAAACTACTCCCAAATACCGGTAATTTTGCACTATTTCTAGTTCTTGCCCGTTATATTCCCACTTCTGATTTCTCTTGCTCCTCCCTCCCTTTTGGAATCTCATAATTTTTGTCTTTTTAATATTCACCGTTAATTTGTTCCTTACTACATATTTTTTCAGGGCCTTTAACATGCTTCTTAAACCTTCCTCCTCGTCGGCCACCAACACAATGTCGTCCGCAAATTTCAGCGCGAATATTTTTTCTCTACCCATAACCGTGCCCCCTTCGTTTTTCGACGTTCATATTTCATCTATGTCCTCTATAAAGTGGCTAAAGAGTGTAGGGCTGAGAGGGCATCCTTGCCTCACCCCTCCTTTTGTTTCAAACCGTTATGATACCCCATCACCTGTGATTACTTCGTTCACACTTTTCCCATATATTTTTTAATTATTTGCAGCAATCTTCCCCTAATCCCTACTTTTTCCACCTTCCTCATGAGTAATTTCCTATCCATTGTGTCAAAGGCTGCCTTAAAGTCTACGAAAGCTGCAAATAACTCCCCCCCCCCTTTTTTTAGTTTGTTATTTACCAAAGCGTTTAATACGAAGACATGATCTCTCGTCCTCCGTCTACTTCTGAATCCCGCCTGACTTTCCCGAAACACCTTCTTCCCTTCCAACCAATACTTAAGGCGCCCTGCTACTATGTTTGCTAGAAGCTTGTACCCCGTGTTCAATAAGGTTATTCCCCTGTAGTTTTCTGCGCAATTAACATCCACTGCCTTGGGTATCGAGAAGATTCTCTCTACTTCCCACCCCCTAGCTAATTCCCCCCTGTCCCATAACTCATTCAAAATTTCCTCCAACTCTTTATATCCTTCGTCCGGCATTGTTTTCAAAAATTCTATTGCAATCCCATCCTCTCCCGCTTCATTCCCTTCATGGCTTTTTTCATTTCTATCCCGTCAAGGTCTCTGTTTACTTTGGTGGTCTACCCATCCTCGTCCTGCACTCCTTTCTCACCAACTCCCCCCGTTTCTTCCTGTGCCTCCTCCGTCTCCCTCCCTCCTCCTAACAGCTCCCAGAAATGTCTTTGCTGATCAGACTCCCTGCAATGGTTCTTTTTGGTCTAAAGGGTTTAATTGCCTTCCATAACTCTCCTACATTTCTGCAGCTTTCTATTATCTTCCATTTTGTTTCCCTGCTTAGTCTTTCTCTCATTTTTATTATTCTTTTCAGCTCTTTCCTTGCTTCCTTTAATTCTGCTTTTTCTGACTCTCCTTTCTCCTGTAGGAATTTTTTAAGCAAGGACCACACGACTTTCCTCTGTTTCCTCACTTCGCTCGGTACTTGCCTTGGTCCTATCTTGTTTCCACCTTTTCTCACCCCCATACCTACCTCTTCCGCCGTTATCTTTATTATTTCCTTTAACCTCTCCCACCGTTCTTCCCCTCCACTTACTTGTTCCCTTTTTCTCCAGTTTTCACTAAACGCGTTTCCATATTCTGCGCTTAGTTCTTCCCTCCACCTAAGTACTTTTCTTTTGTTTTCGATTTTCCCCTCTTTCGCCCTCTTTGCTCTCGTGTCCTCGTATGCCCCTATAGTGAAGGTCAGTGGCAAGTGATCCGATTCGATCCTTGTTTCAATTTTCATTCCTTTGATGATATAGGCTTTATCCTCGTTTATAATAAGATAATTAATTACCGAAATTTCCTGATCTTTTTCTCCGACATACGTCCACTGACCCTCCCAGTCCCCTTCGCATCTTCCATTCATTATCATTAAACCATGACTATCACAAAAATCTAACAGTTTTCTTCCTTCCACATTTTTTTATTTTATCCTTTGACCTCCGTTCTCTTCCTTCCTCTTCTTCTCTCAAATTACCCCCGTCTTCCCCCACCCTCGCATTCCAGTCACCTATGATGATCACCTCTCCACTCTCTTCCTCCACCTCCCTTATCTCCTCTGTTAGTTCTTGTGACAGTTTCGGAATGCCACAATTATTGTACTCTGTTACAATCGCCACTTCCCGCTCGTCATCTTCTACTCTTATTCCTTTTATTACCAATCCCTCCTTCCATCTCGTTATCTTCCACTTTTCCGCCAAATCTTTTTTAACCCCCACTAACTGCCCCCCTATCGCCCTTCCTTTTTTATTCCCTCTTGTTACTGGTTTCGTATACCATTTGAATTGTTTGCTTAGCCTAGTTATGAGTTTGTTTTCGTCTTTTTCCTCCATCCATGTTTCCTGTAAAGCAATGAGATCGTATTCTTCCAAAAAACCCCACGCCTCGTTAATTTTTCTCGCCCCCGCAATATTCCATGATATCAACTTAATAGTTTGCCTCGTATCTGTTATACTTCCTCCATTCCTCGCGAAATCTACGCAACCCGTTCCGATATCGCTCCCTCTTTCCCCCGCCGTCTTGCCTCGTAGATTCGTATTCCAAATCGCCTTTGAGCTCGTCCCATCTTCGCCATTCTCCTCGAATTCTAATTTTCTGGTGTTCCGTTCGCACTTCCCCTCCTTGCTCTCTTGTTTCTTCTGCCGTTGTCTTGATCCACTCCTGTACCTCTCTCTCTCTGGGGGTCCAATCATCGATGATTGTCAATGCCCTCCTCCTCTTCTATAGTTCCCCTTCATTATTCCCGCTTTATTTTTTAAGCCACCTAGGGTCACGAGCAGTCCCTTTCCAATCCACTTCCACCCTCTTATTATCGGTCTGACTCCTGTCTGCCGGTGTATCCCTGTTGTGACTTCGTACTCTGTATATCGGCTCTCGCGTCCTATCGCTTGAATAATTATATTCGTTTTCCTCCTCATCCTTTCCTTCTTCTCTCGTTCCCACTCGTCTTCCCTCATCCTGCCCGGATGTTGCGGATGTTTCTCGTTCCGACGTTCCCGTGTCTCACCTTCTTCTTCCTTTCCCTTGTCTACACTCTCGACTTCTGCAATAACACTCGACAATTCCGTGTCACTTATGAAACTTACGTTCCCTGCACGATTTGTCTCTTGGCTGTTGTTGTGCCGATTCTTGTCTATTACCGCTCTCCGGTTTCCATTTTCATCCACCCTTTTTTCGTCTTCTCTCGCTTCGTCTCCTTCTTTACCTTGTTGGTTCGCCATGTTTTTCAACTTTTCTCCCATCACTTCGTTCTACAGAGCTACAATTCTCCCTTCTAATGCATTTATTCGCAAGTCCCTGTTTATACACGGCACTTCCCATTTCGACTGCTCACTCCACAGTTTTGCCTGCATCAGTGCTAACTCCTCTTCTAGCTTTTCCTTCTGTTCCTCTTTCTCCCCCATTATTCTTCTCACCGAATTTATCACTCCCTCCATCTCATTTCGAAGTGTTTTCTTCCACATCTCCTCCCACTCTACTTTCCATTGTCGTAGCGCCTTCTCCATTCTTTCCTCAATTCCCTGCTGCTCCTCCTTTTGTTGTTGTGCAGTTGACATGGCCTTTTTATTCTCTTTCTTCCCTCCCTTCTCTCCGTTGCACTCTTCCTCTCCTGTGTTTTCGTTCTCGCTTTTGTCTCCTCCTGACGCCTCCTTATTTTCTCGACCTGTCAGATTTTCACTGCTCACTTCTCTTTTCTCACTCCTTTCCTCCTCCCCTCCCTCTCTTACCGTCATCGCACTATTTTCATTTTCCCCCATATACTGTTTCCTTCTGCTTTCCGGGGACCTCATTACCTTGTTTTTCGTGAGGAAGGCTTCATTTTCATTCCTTTCCTCCAACTCAATGTCCGGGTCGTCCTCCACCACGTCTTCGTTTCCCTCTTCCCTATCGGGCCAGCCTGTTGTTAGAAATTTGTCCAGACTGCCCAATAGGCCCGTCCCTTTCCGTTTTTTGCTCAGCGCACCCAGCGACCTCTCTCTCTTTTTCTTACCGACGGCTGCTTCCGCCAAGTGGGTTCCATCTTCCTTCTCTGTCCGCCATTCCTTGCTGGCGCTTGTGTCGCTTCCCCCGTTATCTTCCATCTCACTTTTCGCCTCTCCGTTGCTTAACCTCACTTTCTTCGTCCACCAGTTTTTGCGCACACTTTGTGCACTTTTCCTTGCCTTTCCCCTTGTTTCTATATACTCCACCTTTTCCCCACCTCACACTCCTCCTGCTCTTGCTGTTTTTGGCCCGGCTCGCACTACCAAAACTTCCTATTTCTTTCTCACAACTCTGACTACCACGGATACACGTCTGGCTCGTACCGTGGCTCAGCCACCATCTATTCATAATTATTTAAGGCTATCCGATAATTATTTTATTAGAATCGTACAGGAAATGAAAACTATTATTTATATATATCGGATTATAATCATTTCGTATTGTTAAAATTTCAGACTTGTCATTTTTCAGCAATGTATTCACACTGCCATGGAACAGCTCCCGTACCAATGAAATATTTTGTAAAGTTATCGCGAATAGTAGCTACATTTCGAGCGTGAGTATTACTTACTACTCCTCTTATTGATTGAAACCCAGAAGTTCTTACTTCTTGCCGCCATTCACCGGGAATTATTTCTCCATTTGATTGTACGCTGTCAGCAAAATTTGGACCGTAGTACCTCGGTGTATCGATTAAAAAATTATGCAAAACAACGCAATCTTTAACAATTTTTTCTGTGGTGTGTAATGAAGTGTTAATTGGTCCACGAAATATTCCCCATCGAGCTACTATTATACCGAATGCGTTTTCAACAACTCTCCGAGCCCGACTCAGCCTGTAGTTAAAAATCCTTCTTGCATTAGTAAGTGTTCTGCTGGAACGCTTCGTCAGCTACTAATACATAAGGCATGGGATCGTCGATGCCGGGAATTACCGAAGGTGAAGGTACCAGTAACTTATTTTGCGCCAATAGTTGTCCCATTGCCGAGTTTTCAAAAACTCCAACGTCACTATGCCGACCTTCAGCTCCAATGTCGACGAGGAAAAACCGGTACGATGCTGAAGCTATTGCCATTAAATTAATACTGTGTGTGTGACTCCCCTTATAATTATAGAAAGACGATCCCGATTTAGGTGGTGCCTGAAAATTAGAAAATTCATATCGAAAGAATGGTTAATAATAGTTATAAAGCTAACAAATATTCTGTCATTATTTAAATTTATATATATATATATATATATATATACATATATATAATAGAGTTTTATTTGCACAACTTGTTATGAAGTTTTTTACAAAATCTCTTTTTTTTTACATTCAATCTTATACACTAGCGTATACCTAACATCTTACATATAAAATTCTAACCTATATCCTATCCATTACTGATCGCTGTCGCTCACATCTTTTTCCTCTTTTTTCATTTTTGCACATAATGCCTCTATTTCTATGAAATAACGGCACATTCCCACGTTTATTTTCTCGCTTAACATATTGATTATCTCGCCCTTTATCGCAACCTCGTCAACACCTTGCATCCACTCCTCCGCTTCTTTTCTTGCCTCTTTTGGCATCATTTACCAGCCTTTTTGCAGATTAGTAAGTGCTCCGCCGTTTCAATTTCCTCCTTACAAATCCTGAACCACCAATTTTTCTCCCCCTTCTTCCCCGCTCTCCATACATTTCCGCATCTTATTCTTGCCCACGATTCTTTATCCATACCCTTCACTCCATCCTCCTTCCAGTACTTCCATGGGCTTTCTTCATTTTCCACCAAATACTTGTACAAGCTATTGTATGATATATTCTTTTCTTTAAGTTTTCTAATCCTTCCTTCACCTTTTTTTCTAGTTCGCCCTCGTCTGTCTCCTCTCTTATCATCACTAATAAATCCTCAATTCCCATTTCCATTAACGTTTTTTTTAAATCCTTTCCCCACTTCGAGGGGGTTCCATTCTCAATCGCTCTTAGCTCCTCTCGCAAAAATATTTTTGGCCATTTCGAATCCCCCATCTTCACCACCTCTTTCAAGTATCTCAAAGCCCTTTCTCTAATTACATATTCCAATGTTAGCACTCCTAACTCTCTCCTCCATATGTAGTTAGGGGTCGTTCTGTGTACCCCTAGCGCCATCTTACAAAACCTGCTCTGTATTATTTTATAATGTAACGGTCACCTGATTGCCAGCCATGCCAAAGCCATGCCATGCTATCTCATCTTGGTGCAGCCAAAGCCACAACTACAACCTCAACCAAAGCCATAGCCATGACAACCGAGTAGGCCACGGTAGCCACAACAAGGACAAAGTCAATTGACTAGCACGTCACGATTCTCTTGTCAATCTAACGCAATGAGCGTTACCAAGCAGCGACCCCTCCTCGATTTACAGCAGGGGTAAACATATAAAAAGGACGCGCAGCGCATTGGAAGGATTATTCTGATCCTGAACCTAGGCTACCGAAACTCTGTTCAATTAAACTAAATATCTACAATCAAGAAAATTGTGTCTCACTATCCTTATGTTTCAATAGGATTCAATTTCCCCCAATTCCCAAATGTTCACTCCATACATTACTGCTAATTTCACTATTGATTCCAGCAGATATAGTCTTTTCTCCATCATGTCCCTTCCGGCTCTTTTCCATATCCTCCATACCATATTTGTCGCTTTTTGCGCTTTCCCCGCCGTTCTCTTACTATGCACCCAGTTTGAATTTTTCGAAGTAAACCAGTATCCTAAATATTTAAACTCCTTGACTATCTGAATCTTTCCCCCCTTAATTTCGCATTCTTCATTCTTCTTACGTTTTTCTCCATTCCTGAATATCATTATTTTGGTTTTTTAGCGTTTATTTCCATTCTGTTTTTTTTCCGCCCGTTTTTCAAGGTCCCTCAATATACTTCTTAGCCCTTCAATTGTCTCTGCTATTGCCGCTACATCATCTGCATATTTAATTGCAAAGATTTTTTCTTTCCCCACTACTGCTCCGCCCTCATTTCTTCTCATCCACATATCCTCCAGATCATCAACATAAATATCAATTAGTATCGCGCTTAAAGCACACCCCTGTCTTACTCCCCTCCCCGTTCTGAAGCTCTCCGAAATTATTCCACCTGCTTGCACTTCTGCCCTTGTGTCCTTGTAAATGGTCCTTATTGTCTCTGGCATTCGCCCCTCAACACCTTTTTCTCTTAATTTTTTCATCATTATCTCCCTATTTACCCGATCAAATGCTGCCTTAAAATCTATGAACGCGACGTATAGCTTACCACCTTTCACCTTTAATTTGTTATTAATTACCGCATTCAGCGTGAATATTTGATTGCTCGGTCCTCTCCCTTTCCTGAACCCTGCCAGACTCTCCTTTAATTTGTTGTTCTTCTCAATCCATGTATTTAATCTCTCTGTCGTCATTTGTGTTAATAGCTTATATCCTACGTCCAAGAGTGATACCCCCCCCCCCCCCCGATGATTTTCTGCCTTATCTCTCACTGCCTCTTTATATATTGGCACTATCCTCGCAGTTTCCCATCCCCTTGCTATTACTCCTTCCATCCACATTTTGTTTAAGGCTTCTTTCAGTTCCTCCTTTTCCTCCCTTGGAAGCGCCTTCAAAAACTCAGCACATATATCGTTCTCCCCCGCCGCTTTGCCGTTTCTCATTTTTTCAGAGCCCCTTCCATTTCTTGAATCCTAAACGTAGCATAAAATTCCTTCTTTTCTTCCCTTTCCTCTTCACTTATTTCTGTCTCTTCACTTCACTTCACTTATTCTGCTCTATCGCTCTTGGGCTCTGTAAGTAGGACCTGTCACGCTATTTATTGCTCCGTCTTTTCTTCAACTTTTTGGCTGCCGCACAGGGCCCACGGGCCAATTTTTTGTCACAGG
>JAPYZI010004593.1:0-13125 GCA_030523105.1 Ophioninae sp. A BG-2022a
GAAATAAACAAGAAAAAAAAAAAAAAAAAAAAAACAACAATTTCTCTCTTTGAAGTTTCACCGAATGGCCAACCGGGGAGGGCGAGTGAAAATTTGTTTCGAAGCTATTACGTAACCGTGTTCCAATTGTTACGATACCGAATCGACATTTCAAAAAAAAAAAATAAATAAATAAATAAATAAATAAATAAATAAAAATTATCTTTCCCAAGAGAAACGTCCATTTTCGAATTTTCTTCAATCCTATTTTAATTTTCTCAGAGATTCAATCATCCCCCACGTAATGAAACAAAAAAACATCTCCCCCCTCCTCCCTCTTCGTTTATCGTTTCATTCTGAAATTTATCGTTGCCCGATAATCGATCGAACATTTTTCCCTCGCTCTTCTCTCGGATACTCCTATTATTATTATTATTTTATTATTTTATTATTATTGTCAAATTTAATCGCCCATCGATAAATCGCGTTCACGATCCGCGAAACCGATTATCATTCGTTTCGATTGTTTAACGGATTATTGTTGTTATTTTCTCTGCCATTGATACGGAATGATTAATCGAAAAATAAATTTCAATTCGATTTGAAATCTTGGAACGCTCCGGCGCGGGGTGGAGCGTCGCGATTCCGACAATGTTGGCTCGCTGCCTACCGATATTCGCGAACTGAGCCAATGGAGAACATAATTTATTTGTGATTTATAACGACGGCCGGAAATCCGGATACCTGATCCATTTAAATGATAATCGTGTCGAGTTATACGAGAAGGACGGTTGCTTTCGGTAGTTCGAATTTTCATTAATTTTTTTATTTATTTTTTTTTGCAATTCAATAATGTACGATTTTTATTAATTATTTGCTTAATGGACTAATATAAACTAGGGATTAATAGCAGTTATTCACTAACTATTAAAACGAATAAATAATACTTTAACAAATACGAATAAAATATTAAGTGATTTTTTAAAATAATTAAATATTAGTTAATAAATAAATAAATAAATATATGTATTTATTTATTTATTTATTTATATATATATTAATTAATTAAATAGTAATCAATATATATATATATATATATATATATATATATATATATATGTTTATATATATTTTAAAAAATATTTTTTTCATGCTAATATTCGTCGACTTGTTGTACGACGTCGACCGTTTGCTCTAGCCGGAAGTGCGTCACTCGACGTGTTTCGCCCGAACTAACGTGTTTCGTAATAACGATGGAATTATAACTATAGACTAGATTATTAGCTCGATGTACATAGAGCGTGGGCGCCCAACGTTGAGATTCTCCATTCACCCAGGGCTCCCCTATTTTTGCCTTCTTTCTTGGGTTCTCCCTCCTTCCACCTCCTCTCTCGATCTTTTCGTATTCCTTTGTCTATATTTTATATTTTTTCATTTTTTTTTGTTCGCTTGTTTATTTTCTATTTTGATTATTTATTTTTCGTTGGTTACGTGATTTATTGTTTTATTATTTATTTATTTTCATTATTATTATTTCGTAACCGATTATTATTATAATCGTCATTGTCATGGTCTGTTTAGTTATTGTTTATTAATTTACGATCATTGTTTTATTATTATTATTATTATTATTATTATTATTGTTTGGGTTTGTTTATTCGTTTACTATTATTCTTGTTTATTTATTGATTGTTTATTTTTTATTATTATTTTTTTAATTTATTTTTTATTAATTTTTATTATCATTATTCCTTTGTCCATTATTTATCAACGAATGTTTATAATAAAAAAGACGAATCGTTTCGAATCGTTTCGACATTCTCGTTGTCCATATCTAACTGGTGACTCGACCAGTAAAAATGATTGTGGAAAAATGAAAAAAAAAAAAAATAAAATAAAAAAAAATTAATAAAACGAAACCACAAAAAAACCACGTGACCCGAAAACCACGAAAAAAAAAAACACCACGTGACTCGTGCGCGTCGGTAGCGCGTTTCCGGTTCTATGCTTTTTCACTCTTTCTCTGAACAATCTTTATTCCTTCTTCGTTCGGGTCTCGAAAAAATCAAAGACTCGAAAAAAATAAACCGAGAGAAACGAGGATTGCGCGTGCGCACGCGCCGACCGGAAGTTTCACCGCGACCGGAAGCTTACCGATAACCGTCACGAGATAAACGTGGCTTTGGATGAAACGAGAAAGGCTAATTCGGATAATTAAATTCAACGAGATGTAATATAATTTTGTTTTTTTTTTTTTAATTTTTAATTTTTTTTAATTTATTTTTTTTTTTTTTGAAAATAATTTTCGAAAGGACAACGGACGCGAACTCTTTAAACGAACGGATTTACTCGGCTCTTTTTTTTTTTTACGCTTCATTTACGACGGACTCCGTCGACTGGAAATTTTTAATCGTCGATCCGCCACGCGTTTCTCTCTCTCTCTCTCTCTCTCTCTCGGAATACCCAATCTTGTCTCTTCGAGCTACTCGCCTAAACGTGGATTATTGTTGTCCAGTTATGACCCGCAAATAGGCAGGAAAGAAAAAAAGGGGGAAATAAATTGAAACCGCTAGGGTTGACAGCTCCATATGTATATATTTATATATATATATATATTTAGGATGAGAGAGGGAGAGAGAGAGAGAGAGAGAGAGAGAGAGAGAGAGAGAGAGAGAGAGAGAGAGAGAGAATAATCGTTTAGCAGACACGAGCCAGCCGCACTTCGATTATGCCACACGACTCTCCCTCTCTTTCTTTCTCTCTCTCTCTCTCTCTCTCTTTCAGCATACACTCTTTCACGTAGACGAGTATTTGCGGTTGTGCGACTATGTTCATTCAAGGCTCTGTACCGTACTCGAACACGCCGTCTACGAGGATGCTTCGCACTCTCGAATCTTTTATTTATCTTTATTTTTGTTCTCCATTTTTCATTTTTTGTAAATCTTTATTTTTCATAATTTTTCATTTTTTTTTTAAACCTTTATTTTTCATAATTTTTGTTCTCCATTTTTTAATTTTTTTTAATCTTTATTTTTCATAATTTTTCATTTTTTTAAATCTTTATTTTTCATAATTTTTCATTTTTTTTTAATTTTTATTTTTCATAATTTTTCATTTTTTTAAAATCTTTATTTTTCATAATTTTTCATTTTGTTAAATCTTTATATTTCATAATTTTTCATATTTTAAAAATTTTTATTTTTCCTAATTTTCGTTCTCCATTTTTCATTTTTTTCCCTCTTTATTTTTCATCATTTCTTTTTCGCGTTATTTAACATAATTTTTTTTCTCTTTATTTTTTACTACTTTTTTCCCCGTTATTTTTATTAATTTTTATTCTCTTTATTTTTAACTATTTTCGTTCTCGTTATTTTTATTCATTTTTGTTCTCTATTTTTCATAACGACCTTTTCCCTTTTTTTTACACATTCACACCTACACGACGTATCAAATTAATAAAAAACTGACCTTTTAATTTTGCAAACATTTGATAAAAAAAAAAGAAAAAAAAAAAACGATTTTGTACGAGCGTATTTTTTTTTCAACCCGCTACGAAACGAGGGATGAATCGGAACCGTTGTTTGTCAGCTGGTGGCTTATCACGCTCCGATAAAAAAAAAATGCAGCCTCGTTTCTTTTCTCTCTCTTTTTTTTTTCGTTTCTCCTCGGCTTTTTTTTTTTAATTAGCGGAATTTGATGTTTGCGCGCTCGCTCGGTAGGGAAAAAGGGACCTCGGTGGTGGTTGGGCGGTGGTGACGGTTGTGGGTTATCATCCCCTCCCCGTTCCCTGTTTTATCGCAGTTTCTCTTGCTTAGGGCGAATCGGATCGAGGTTGGAATTGAAAAGCTTCAGGACGTAAAATTGAGCGGCGGGGTGGGGATAAAACGAGGATAAAAAATCTTAGTTTGGTGGTAAAATAATTAGAAAATAATTTTTAAAAAAGTAATTAAAAAAGAAAAAAACAAAATAAAAAACGAAAATAATAAAATAATAATAATAATTGAGGAGAAAAAAATAATAATTGTATATGTATATATATAAATATAAATATATAAATAAATATTTATATATATATATATACATATATATATATATATATATGTGTGTGTTTGTTTGTTTGGGTTTGTTTGGGTTTGGTCCTCGCAGAAAAGCCCGACGAAAGGAAAAGGATGCCGGCACAACCGAAGACCCAAAATTGTATCTCGAGGAGGCGGCGCTCGAACGTCAGCTGCCCGAGCTCGATCTGAGAATGCTCGTCGATCTACCACCGGGCCTAGACTACAACGAGTGGCTGGCATCCCATACCCTCGCACTGTTCGATCACATTAATCTATTCTACGGCACTATTTCGGAGTTTTGTACCTCGACGGGATGTCCGGATATGACGGGTCCTGGCTTAAGGTACCTCATTCTTTATTAATATCCTACCGTTGATTTTTTTTTGTTTTTTTTTGTTTTTTCGTTTTTTTAATTATTTTATTACGATTTTTCAATTTTTTTTAATGCACGTGAGGAGATCGAGAATATCAATATTTCTTTTATTTTTTAAATGATCGTTTTTTTTTTGTTTATTTAATTTGTTTATTTGATTCTCGTTTGAAAATTGAAAATTTATGTAAAAAAGGAGAATTATTTTATTTACTTTTTTTTTTTTAATGCTCTTTCGGAGTTTGAGAATTAATAAAACATTTTTTTGTTCTTTTTTAAATGCTCGTTTTAATTATTTCGATAATCGTTTGGAAATTGAAAATTTATTTAAGAAAAGAAGATTATTTTATTAATTTTTTTAATGCCGGTTTGGAGATCGAGAATTTCATATTTTTTTTTTTATTAAAAAAACAATTGTTTTATATGATAGGTCAATATCGTCTTATTAATTTTTCGTTTTTCGCTTTCCACGTGTCAAAATGACTGATCGATCGTTTCTCTTCTTTATTTTTTTTGTTTTCAATTTTTTTTCTATTTCCTCTCGCTTCGTCCGGGGGTTGGGACGCAGAACGTATTTGTGGTTCGACGAGAAGGGAAAGAAAACGAGAGTGGCCGCGCCACAGTACATAGACTACGTCATGACATTTACGCAGCGCACCGTCAGCGACGAAACTATATTTCCTACAAAGTACGGTGAGTGGAGTAACAACCCTTTCGTTTCTCCGAATAAATAAATAAATAAATAATTGATTTGAAAAAATAATCGTATTAATTAATTTAATTTTAATACACAATTTAATAAGCAATAATTGAATTCAAAAAATAATTGTATTAATTAATTGAATTTTATTACATAATTTAATAAATAATTTAATTGAAAAAATCATTGGATAAATTAATTGAATTTTAATACATAATTTAATAAATAATTGAAAAAATAATTGTATTAATTAATTGAATTTTATTACATAATTTAATAAATAATTGAATTGAAAAAATCATTGGATAAATTAATTGAATTTTAATAAATAATTGAATAAATAATTTAATTGAAAAAATCATTGGATAAATTAATTGAATTTTAATAAATAATTGAATAAATAATTTAATTGAAAAATAATTGGATAAATAAATTGAACTAAAAAAATTAAAAGAATAATTGAATTTTAATGATTGAAATAAAAAATTGTTTCCAAATAATTGAACGACAAATACGTGGTATAAATACATGTGTATATTGAATTAGCGATACAGGTTTAGTAATAATGCAATTGTTGTAAACTAACGGTGGTATTTGTCAATTGTCCCGCAGCAAACGAGTTCCCGAGCTCGTTCGAATCGATAGTGCGTAAGATCCTGCGGCTACTGTACCACGTAGTGGCACATATTTACCACTGCCACTTCAGAGAGGTGGCACTATTGGGGCTTCACGCTCACCTCAATTGTGTCTTCGCCCACCTCACGCTCCTTAATCAACGCTTCAACCTCATCGATCCCAAGGAAACGGAAATCCTCGGCGACTTGGAAGCCGCTCTCTTAGGTTATTACCTTCAAATTTACGAAAAAGCCATTATTCAACAATTAAACAAAATATTAAATAAATAAACAAATAAATTGAACGAAAAAGAATTTATCTATGAACATTGAAATTTCAATTCGAACGCAAAGATACAAATTTCAATTAAAATCATTCACCTTTCAGAAATACAAAAAAAGAAATTAAATTAAAAAAAAAAACGTTCGTTTTTTATATACAAAAAAATAAAAATATTTCCTAATAATTTACCGAATGTTTTTTTTTTCTTTTTTTTTTTTAATTCTTCCCTTTATCAATTATTTTTTCTTTTAACAATCGTTTCGAACATATTTTATCGAATATAATAAAAACATAGTGTCGAAAAATTTTCGTATATCTCTCGGTCCAATGAATTTTTGTAATTCTTTTGTTTTTTTTTTTTTTTCGTCATAATTCTCGCAACCGATGATTTTCAGGTGACTCAGGATCCGCGCCCTCGCAAACCCCAGCCGTTCAGGAAACCCCGCCAACGACGAGCACTTAGAGGAAGAGAAAAATGGCGGCATAGAGAAAAACAAAAAAGGAAGAAATAATAGAAAAGCAAAAAAAGGAAGAAAATAAAAAAAGAAAGAAACGAAGAATAAAAAGAGAGAGAGAGAGAGAGAGAGAGAGTGCGAGACTTAGGTGACGCGGCATAAATCAGAGGTTGCAGTTCCTGAGACTAGCTGACAAAACTAGGTCTGGTTTGTTGAATTATTATTTTATTTTTCCAAGTAGCACGTACGGGGCGTGATCAAGGGCGTGACGTGTCGATAAAAAAAAAAAACAAAGCGAAAAAGAAAAAAAACAGAAACGAGTGGAAAAAAAAAAGAAAAAAAAAAAAAAAAAAAAAAAAATGCGTGGGAGTAGAAAAAAGAAGGAAAAAAAGAAAAACGAGAAAAACGAAGTAGTACCTGTACATAGCGAAGTGTGTGAACAACTTACATGATTGTAATTAGGATCCTCCGTTTGTTGTTTGTGAAATTGTAAATAATTTATTAAATGGTGATAAGAAATATGAAAGAGAGAGAGAGAGAGAGAGAAATGTGGGAGATTGAATTATCGTTTATTATTGACGAACGTTAGTCGCCGCAAGAGATAATTTTTTGGTTCGTAAAAAAAAAAGAAAGAAATAGGAAGGAATGAAATGAACAAAAAATGGAGAAAGAGAGAGTTAAAAATAGCAAGGGAAAGAAGTAAATGAGAACGAAACAATAACGATATTGTAAAGTTAAAATAAAACCAAATATATACATGGTGTTAATAAAAAGCTTGTTCGATGATCCATCCGAGTTTTTCGATCTACGAATCCAAACCCGGAATATTTGTTTCGTTCGGTATCTCCACGTCCAAAAATTCCGAAAGGTTACTCTTGTTTGTCGGAAATTCGGAAGCTGCGATGATGGACAAAAATCAAACGTTGCAATAATTGGATTATAATTAAAAAAGAAAAAAAAACGAATTTTCTATCAATTAATAATTGATCGTTAATAAATAATAATAATAATAATAAAATAGTAATAAGCATTTTAAAGAATAATCAATAATAGTTGTAAAACCGAAAATTTGTTTCTATATTTTCTAACGATTGTTTTATTATTATTAATTCATTTAATAATTGATTATTAAAGAAATTTAATTTATACCGAATTTTTACAATTTACTATTTAAAACAATAAAAAATGTTGGAATTAAATTTAAATAAAAAAGTATTAAAAATAAATTATAAAATAAATATGATTAATTATAAATGATAAAAAATAAAATAATAAAAAATGTAAAAAATGTATAAAATTATAAATTATACAAAAATTATATAATTAAAATTAATTTCAATTTTAAAAATTGTATTTTAACTCAAATTACTTGTAATAAGCATTTTAAAGAACAATGAACAATAGTTGTAAAACCGAAAATTTGTTTCTATATTTTCTATCGATTATTTTATTATTATTAATTCATTTAATAATTGATTATTAAAGAAATGTAATTTATACCGAATTTTTACAATTTACTATTTAAAACAATCACAAATGTTGGAATAAAATTTAAATAAAAAATCATTAAAAATAAATATGATTAATTATAAATGATAAAAAATAAAATTATTAAAAATATAAAAAATGTAAAAAATTGTATATTAACTCAAATTACTTGGGGAAAAACGCTAGTGATATTACGTTTATTGGAGAGGTGACGAATCTCATCCGCAAGGTGAGGCTCGATTTTCGAATCGGTTGGTCTCGACGAGCCTGAAAGCTCGAACGATCGCGGCGATCTCGCGGAGGAAAAATCCAAGCGCTTCGGCGATCGGCTCGCAAAGATCGCGGATGGAAGTCGCAACGTTGTAGAAAAGTATCAGGATCGGCTGGACGAGAGCGTTGAACGTTATCGAGAGCAACGGCTTGACCAAGTAATCGGCCAACAATTGGAGACTCCCGACTATCAACGGACGGGCTATACTGTACAGCAGGAATCTCAGGAATTGAAGAATAAAAGCGACCACGAAAGCCACTCCGATGTGAACCGTGCCGAATATCTCGGCCCAAAATCTCGTCGCTGCGTAATCAGTTTTCTCGGCGCATCTGTCGGTCGTGAGAATCGGCGGGGAATCGGTCGTTCGGTAATATCTGCGTTCGAAAATTCGATTCGGGACTTTGAAGAATTTTGCTTCGAAATTTTGTAAAAATCGATTTTTTTTTGTTCGGAAAAAATTAACAATAAACTCCAAAGGATTTGTTTTTTTATAACAAAAAAACGTGTAAAAATTGATTTTTTTTTTATTTTTTAAAACAAAAAATCGATTTTTAAGTTTTTTTTTTTTAATAATCTTTTGTTTGGACATAATTTTCAAACGAATTTTTTTGCCGTGTTTAAAAATCGATTTTCAGGGTGAAAAATAGAAAATCGCATCAATGTATACCAACGCCGAGTTTCCATGGTCGAAATAATAAATGTCGATCCTCTCCGATATTTCTTCGAGCTCGCGTTTCCCTTCGATGTTTTTTCTCGGTTCTTCGATTTTCTCCAGTTCCGGTTTCGATTTTCGCGGTATGCCTTCCGGTTGCCCGAAATTTTCGGGTTGCGGCTGTAATTTTCCCGTAATCGACGGTTTTCCAATTATATTTATTGTTCAATTGTATAAAAATGTATTTATTTATTTTTTCATTAATTATTTGTTTATCAATTTATTAGATATTTTTCAATTTTATTTATTTTGTATTAATGGATTGATCAATGAATGAATTCATTAATTTATTCATAATACATTTTTTATTTATTTATCATTTTTTTCGTATTTACGAAATTTCGAAGTTAACGAACCTTCGAGTAATGACGATAATGATTTTTCTTCACTTTGATTTCGTATAATTTTTCCTTACGACGAGCGTACTCTTTTTTCGGCCATTTTCCGTTCAACCTGAAAATACAAAACAACCAAAAAACTTCGATCGAAATTAATTTTCGATATTTCCATAATTTATTTTTACCCCCTTAATTTTTTTCCTTCCCTTCTATTTTGTTTTTTTTTTTTGGTTCTTATGCGTTCGAGACTCACACTCTGTACGTGTGACAAAGACACTGCCCAGCCGGATCAAAGTTTGCCCTCGTTTGATGCGGTCCCTTTTGTGGTTGGTGGCTCGCCGGGGTTGGCTGACCAGAGTTCGTTACCGGACCGCCTCGAGCTGCCGAAGACGCGACCAATTTTATTTCCTTTTTGGAAGTTGCAACTCGATCTTTTAGTTTTTCAACAATTTAACGGATTTAATTATTTATTAATTATTTAATTAAGAAAAAATCATTTTTCGAATTGCGACATTAAAAATTAATTGAACAAAGTACGAAAAATAATTTTATTTGTTGATTTATTTATTGTTTTATCAAACTCGATGGGAATTAAAAAAAAAATTGAAAAAAAGCACGAAAATTCATTAGATTTATAGATTTCTTAATTGTTATATCAAATTTAACGATAATCAATGAAAAATATATAAAAATTCATTTGTTTTATTGATTGATTTATTTATTTATTCTTATCTACTCGAACAATAATTATAAAAATTATTGTTACATATAATAAAACAATAATTAATCAAAAATTCGAAAAATCCTCAAAAAACAATCGTTCGTTTCATTTTTGGAGTATTTTTCAAATTATTTTGTAATTCCCATATGGAAATGAGTGAAAATTCAAAAATACTTGTATCGGAGTTTTGCCTCGTCGGAAGATCGGGCGGCTCGGAAGAATTGATGATCGAACGAGCGTCGGTGGCGAGAGAAGTCACATTGGAAGGATCTGTAGTTTCGGATAACGGAAGTTCGTCCTCCTCTGCGGTCATCACGATCGAATAAAAACCGGTGTATATCCGTGGTTCTATAAATAATAAAAAAAATAAAGCGTATTTTCACGTATCACGAAAAACGTATTAAAATTGATAATAAATCAACGATAATGAGGAATCGAACAGCATCTTCCGTCAGTGACTGACAGAAATCGAGAAAACAAATTAAACGTGTTTCCAATGTTTCGAAGTTCTCACGTCTGGCGCGCAACGATCGCCCCGAATTTTTTCTTATTTTCATTTTTTAATTACCGTTTTGTATTATATACATAAAATTATAATATTATTATTGCATAATTACATAATACGTCGATAAACAATTTTATGTATATAAAATTATTAATTTTATTATTACCATTTTATATTATATATATATATATATATATATATAATTTCGATTATTATTAATTATTAATTTTGAGTATATTTTGATAATAATAATAAAAAAGGAATTTATTATTTACGTTTCAATAATTATTAACAAAATATCACCAAACTAAATAATTCATAATAATTAAAATATAATAAATTAACACATATATATATATATATGTATAAAATTCTTTTAACTCAAATTTTCATTTCGTATTTCGAACTTTACGATTATCTTTTAATTTCACATTCATATAAAATTATAAAATAAGAATTATTTGTCTTGTTTTGTAATAAAAATAATACAAACAAAAAAAAAAAACAGAAAATACGAAAAAATATAACGACGAATCCGTTCGTTCTAATTTACACGAAGAATTCGAGTATCTCGTTTATTCAGTTCCGTTTGTTTTTTTTTTTTACAATACCGCTCACGATCGAACCACTCGACGCCCATCGATATTTCTCGTTCGAGGGTAAAATTTCTTTTTTTTTGTTTTTTTTTTCTTCTTTTTTTTCTAGCGCAATGTACAACGACGCGTGTTTCTTTCACTTTCTACCTCCGTTTTCTCGTTTCCTCGTCCGTTTAATTTTTTTTTTTTATTTCTTAATTAATTAATCTTTTTTTGTTGTTTTTTGTTTTTTTTTTTCGACGTCGAAACTTTTGTAACACAGAAGATTAAAAGTCCTACGATTTCTGCGATTATCATCTAAATTGCGTTTATTTGCGGTCAACGATGTAAACTTCTATGTGTCATTTATATATATAAATATATATATATAAAAAATGACATTTCGAAGTAAACGCCACTATTCTTACGCTAAAAAGAAAATGCTCGTTCGGTGGCCTCGTGAGAGGATTTTCAGGCGTTTTTTCTTCGCGAAACGTAAAAAAAAAAAAAGATTATTAATTACAAGCTGTTTTGTATCGCGGGCGTTAATTACGTCGCTTCCTACGACCTCTTCCTTTCGCGCTTTCTCGTTTAAATAAAGGTGATAAAAAATACAAGATAAAAAAATTAGAAAAACAAAAAGAAGAAAAAAAAAAACAGGTTTTCAAAAACGTAAAACCAACAACAACAACAACGTGGATTATTATGTACGAATTAAGAACGATGTCTTATTAAAATATCGATATTTTGTTTGTCTCTCAGCTTTCGATCCGCGAGGATCGATTTTCGAGTTTTGCACTCCCATCCCCCTCCCCGCCACCCGCGACTCTCATTATCGATCTTATTTTTTGTCGTGTATAAATATAATTGACGCGATTATCTCCGGTCGTCAGCCGATTTGGGTTTATCGTGCCGATAAGAAGTAGCGTGATTACGCGTGTTATACGGGGTGTCCCGAAAAAAAAAAATATATATATATATATATCGACCCTCGTCAAATCTGCAGTCTTGAAAAATTAGAAAACAAAAAATACTAAGAAAAACAAGGCGATCAAGAAAGACCGGAAGCGATTATTGAAATCGCGTCCGAAATGCAGTTTTTTTTTAAGGATTTCTCGAACGTTTTCGATGAGAATCGGATCGATTCGAAAGGGACACCCTGTATAATTAGTTTTCGGGGATTATCGGTGTACAGGGTGATTCTCGAGTGCGAGGTTTTTTTTTTTTTCGTTTTTTTTTTTTCGTCCGGTTCATTTGGGCCCATGTTTGGGTTCGTTTCAACCCAAACAAACCCAAACAAGAGCTTGTTTGGGTTTTTCATATATTTTTTCCAAATTTAATCGTCGACGAAAAAAGAAAAAAAAAAATACGGATTTCGAGAATTTGTGAGGTTAGGTCAAAGTTAAAGCTCGAAAACCATAGTTTCCCGAAGATCCGTGAACGACGCGATTATCGAATCGGGCTTGTTTCGTTTAACGTGATTTTAAAGTAATTTTAAAGTAACTTTTAATACAGCTTTTAAGTACTTTTTAATTAATTTTGAAACGTTAAGTCATCGAATAACGGAAATATTCTCGCAAGCCTGGTAATCGCGAATCACCCGGTACACTCGTGTACTCGTGTGTACAGTCCAAACTCGATATACGTTAAAACCCGATTCTCCCAGCCAATACCAGTTCGGATTTATTTGAAATTAGGTTATTTGGGTTAATTGGGTATGTCCGACTCGAAACTAGTTTCGACCGGGGAGTTTCGGGCTTTAACGAATATTAGGTTTCATCGGTAGGACGAATTCGAGTGAACATGCCTTTGTGTGTATATTTATATATATATATATATATATATATTTATTTATTTATATTAAAAAGAAAATCATTAAGCATCGATATTGCCTTATACTGTTTCGTTTATATATATATATATATATATACGGGTGTCCATGCGTGTTTTATATACATATATATGTATGTACGTGAGTTTTTATATAAATTTATTTATATATATATATATATATATATATGTTGGACTAGAAAATGGAGAAAAAAAAAAACGCTTG
>JAPYZI010004594.1:0-13121 GCA_030523105.1 Ophioninae sp. A BG-2022a
CCAAACGTCCATACGTTTGTTCAAACAAACCCAAACGTCAATGCGTTTGTTCAAACAAACCCAAACGTCCACACGTTTGTTTAAACAAACCCAAACGTCCACACGTTTGTTCAAACAAACCCAAACGTCCACACGTTTGTTCAAACAAACCCAAACGTCCATACGTTTGTTCAAACAAACCCAAACGTCCACACGTTTGTTCAAACAAACCCAAACGTCCATGCGTTTGTTTAAACAAACGCAAACAAAATATCACAGAAAATCACGACAATAAAATATCCCCAGAAAGCCCACTATGTTCAAACCCCAAACTATGTTTGTTTGGGTTTGTTTAAACATAGTGGGATTTCTGGAGATATTTTATCGTCGTGATGTTTTGTGATATTTTGTTTGTTTAAACAAACAGACCGATACGAGCATACGAATACACACAAATACACGGAAACCAACACAAGCAATGACGTTTTGTCGTGTGATGTTTTGTCGTGTGACATTATGTCATGCTACTATTGGAAGGGATGTAAAAAAATGTCAGAGTGAAAAAAAGTGGTACAGAGGTGAAAGAAGGAGAAAGAAAGGAAGAAGGTAAACGAGGAGAACAGTGGAGACGCGTCAAAGCGCAAAGGCGAGTACCCATGAGGAAAAATTCCAATAAAAAAAATATATATATAGTCAAACGAACTTTGAGATTATTAAATATACCGTCTTTCAATCTAAACCATGACTGTAGTCAGCTTTATTACAAAAACGCTTTATTCAATGATAACGTTTTCTCCAACTCAAACGAAAAATCCTCAAAAACTTCTTTTCACCTTTTTAAAAAAGAAAATCCGCACGGAAAAAATTCTTTCGATAAAAAAAAGCAAAGAAAGCGTATCATGAAGAATACTCTAAACTTCTATAACCCTCCGCTAATTTTCTGTAAAACCGTTAGTTGTCGAGTTATTAATTATCAAAGTGAACAGTGTAATTTTTGCTTTGGACACTGATAACGCTGCAAAAAATCATTGAACAGAACTCTCCGATCACGTAAATTGAAAAGGAAGAATCGAGCTGAAAAAGTTTCTCGATGAAACAAACTAAAATAATTATTAACACTCGTGTATCTTTTCCTTAAAAACGAGCGAAAATGAGGAAGATATATATTACCTTATTTTTATTATAATTACTCTAAATTTGTCAGTGATAAAAATATTTGAAGTCACGGTCTCAAAACTAGAAACTTTAAGCCACGATTTCCTTTTTTTGTATTGGCTCTATGACCATTATCCCCAACGTTACAGTCTTTTGAAAATCAGCGAAACATTTCGATTTTTTTTCACACCCATTCGTTTTATGCTTATTATATTTTGTTTTATAAAAATTAGGGCATTCGCTGTTGAATTATGGTTATTATTATTCTTTTATCGGTCTTCTTTTAGTCGTACAGAGTTTTCCTCTTTTTACGACCCACAACCTTTTTACAGCTTTACAGCATTTACATAATCCCCGACCTTATTCTCCTGGCTTCTCCCTCTGTATCGCATTTGCCACGAGATTTCTGTCATGGGCATAGGGAAACTGCAGAAAACCCATACCGATACAACCGGTCTCAAATTCATCTCCCTGCCACGGAAAGAGTTTCATCGAAAAATGTAGACGAAAAATTTCGTCCATTTAATCACAATTATGTACGTCATGATAAATATAATGTTCTTCGGTAGATAAATTAATTCGTCCGTATTAATAATCAATAGATAAATCAATCGAAACCATCAATTAATGCGCTTCGTTTTTCTCGAAGCCATGAACTATTGAAATGAAATGAAAAAAATGAAATACAATGTTGAAAAAATATTTGCAATGTAATTTTAAAAAATTGAAAAGAAGGATGGTCAAGCAACGGAAGGACGATAAAACCAGACCAAGTTATAAAAACTCGTTACGAACCACTACGAGAATATCCTTTTTTCCACGTTTATCGTTAGACCATCCAATCCATTTGTAACGGGATACGATGAAACGAGAATATTTTCGTAATTATTTAAACGAAATTGTGGTTACTAATGAAAAACTTATTTATGAAACATTTATTATTTCTTCACTTCCAGGGCCCTCCGTTTACCTACAGATACGGGTTTTCTTTTTTACTCTATGTTAGTGGGTTCATCACAACCGAGGTCGCCGGAACTTCGGCCATATTTTTGTACATATCCTGGCATCAGAGGGACCACGAGAGAAGAAATCACAGGCGTAAAAATTGTGAAGTAAATAATACGATATTAACCTTATAATTATTACACTTTTATAATATATTTTTGACGAATGATAATTACTGAAAACTGAGCATCCGAAAAATAATGTTTTTTCTTAAAAATTCTTAAGACGTTTTATCGAACCTGTCTTTTTCAATCCTCCAAAAATATTATCGCCTTTAACCTCAAAGGAGTTCGTGGTAAGCAATTATAAAAAAAAAAAAAAACTACATCAAAGGACTTGTTGAAATTGCACCGACTCACATCTCGTAATTGCTGAAGGCTCCAGATCGATATTATAAATAATTTTTTACTAATACCGAAGAATTACTTTTTTATTTTATTTCTTATTTCAATGAGAAATCAGTCGAGTACTTTATTCGAATTCCATTTCACAGTGATAGAATAATATTACTGTACTTATTCCGAATAAACCGAAGGTACAGAATAAAATAAAAAGAAATCGAGCAGGTCACGTTCAGTCAGCGGAATCCCAAGTCGATAAGTGATTACGCCCGGGCAATCCCGGAATACCCTCAGGCGACCTCTATGCAGTAGCCCAGGCATGCCTACAGTAGTTAATGTCGGTATCTAGTCGGACGACCGTTTCGTAAAAACAAAATCACCAGTAAACTTCGTTGTGGACGGTTACCAAACAAATAATCATATTTTTTATTAACTATTATTTGAAGTAAAGCGAATAACTTTTTTTTGTTCACCAACGGACAATAATAACAATTCATGATTTATTATCTCATAATTTAAATAATCATTACTTCTAAAAAAAAAGGAAGATTGTAGCTTCTGCAATCAACATAATGAATATTTCCTTTGCAGAATGTTTATAATCTGAGCAACCACGCACGACGTCATCAAAATCTCCACTCATCCAGCAACCCTGGACAACCCCGGAATTTTATATGCGAGAGACATCAAAAGCGTTACTTTTTCGGCAGAGACTCGATCGATCATGTCGATTTTGACGAATTCTTGCCTCCCCCGCCGAGCTGGGACTTTCACGATTACACGAGACAATTCCCACGAGACTTGACAACCCAAACGGTGATTGAACGTACATATATGAATGCGTACATTTACTTTTGTACTTTTGCATGACTCTCCGGCGGCAAACTTTTTTCTCCAATTTAAAGAAGTTCTTGCGTTATGCGAATTAAAAAATTAATTGTTTAAAATTTGTGTGAATTTTGTTAACAATCATACTCAACTTTGAGTAAAATTTCAGAAATTTTGACAGTCTAGAAATCGTGATGTTTGTTATTAAAAAAATTGTATTTTTTCATAAATCTCTATAAGACCCCGTGTTAAAATTGCAACTTTTACCACTGAATATCCCGATTACCAAACGGTAAAACATTTTCAAATTCTTTAGACCTTATAATATGACGCTCAAGAAGATTCGCGTATTTTTTTAAACAATTATCTTGAAAACATTGTATCTGATGATTTTGACATTACTTTGTAGATTAATATTATATACGATAAATAATTATTAATAATGATTTTTTTAATTCGCTTAATGATTTTTTCGGGCTGCATTGAACATTTTTTATTTCATATACATTAAAGTAAATATAAGTTAATTTTTATTGAAAAATACACAACTGCTGAAATGCAATAAACAGAGGAATAAATGTCCATTGGAAATTTCCCTTTTTCTGCTAGTATTAAATCTCTCGTTTTATTCGTCTGAAACAAAAAATATTAAATTTGCTCTTAATCTGCTTTAATGTCGCTATTGTTAAGCCTAGCGTTTCTTAATTTAATTTATTTTCTAATATATGGCTACGTTTGGAAATAAAAAGTATTTTCACTTGAAATATTTTTGAAAATGCTTTTCAAAATGCTTTGATATGTAATATCAATTATAGTATTTTATGCAAAAAACTGGGTACACTCAGTAAAGCTCTTACGAGCACAAAAACTTTCGTGTGAAAATGTTACATATTCAATTATTATTGGGCACATTATCATCCGTAGAAATTCAAAAAAAGTCCTACTAAATGTGCTGTAACTCTGTTATTTCAGCATGTCATAAAATAATATTTGAGATTCATATTTTTTAAAGTACACGATTCAAAACAATCCAAAACAAAATCGATTTTTTTTAAACGTTCATACTTGAGTTACCCCTTAATTTCTTGTACTGAATATCACGATTTCCGGCGTATGAAATGCATGAATATTTACAATCTTAAGCTAGCTCCGAACTTGCAAATTCTAAGCCGCAAAATAAAGTAATTGAAAGTTCAGTAGGATAAATTAATAATTTCCAATCCACAATTATTTATAACATTCATTGTTCTAGACTCAATAATTACTTTTCAAAATTGTGTTTCCGTGAAATTTGTTACATGCTGGTGAACATAGGTGAGCACTACAGCAGATGTTCTTCAAGGCGAGTCGAGCCCGAATATGCAGCAGGAATTTGTCACCTTCGACCTTGAGGTACCTTTTCCATCGCCACCGGCTCCACCCGTCAGAGGTGCTGAATGGCCTCACGAATCGATCAGACGAACCACCCCTGTCTGATACAGCGTCAGGTAAAACCTCGCAATCATTTTAATCATTTTTCATTTTCATGGAGTCCTGATTAATAAACGCCACCATCTTGTATTATCAATAATATTAATTTATATCAAGCATCTTAAAAGTAGTTCATAGGAAATTTACTCCTAATGACATCAAGACTTTTTCTTAATAAAATCATCAGACGAAACCGAAATTCGCATATTGTTGTCCACCAATATTGCTTAAAAATATAATCCATAATGTTATTTATTGAAAAAAATTATTAAATATATGCCGGATGAACGGTAATTCTACATATTCCATGAAAAGGGTCATTCTAGAGGTCATTCGAATCTAATTTAGCCCAATCCATTGGACGTGAAAATTGAGTAATTACTGAGATGGGAGTTGAACTCGAATGGTGTATTTTTAATATTCATTTTTCGTGGGATCTCCGAAAATTCCGAAGGAATAATCGTAAACCAATTATAACTGACAATAAGTAGTCAATTTTGACCCTTAGTCAAAATTGTCAAGCCTTCGGTTAATGGGGCTTAATTTTCTTCATACGACTTCTAGAATGACTCCGAAAGTTAATAATTGAATCAACGACCATCCTGTATAATAACACATTCCGATTGCAAATTTATGTATTATAATTTATTTATTATAATTTATTAATTCATTTTATGTATTATATATTCTATGTATTATATTATACAATTTATTATATTATATTATATAATTTATTAATTAACAATGGACTCTCACTGAGGCATCAAAAATACCTTAAACCTTTCGACGTCGTACTTGCAGGTACGCTAAGCTGGTGGAGTATCGCGCTTATGAATCGTGCGACGAGAAAACAGACAGTGAATCAGATGTAACGATACCGGGGGATAAATCTTCGCTTGAGAATAATGGTGCCAAATGCGTTATCAAAACGAGCTGGTGCTACAACGATGAAAAAGTATGTTTGATCGATTCGCCATCTTTCGAAGATATCGAAGCGACGATTAAAAAATTACTGCCGGGGATATAATGAAGACCGACGAGTTCGATCAAATTCGACGATGAAGAGGAATTTTTATTTTTTTTTTTCTTCGTTTCATCACTGCCACTGGAAACGTTCGAAGAGCTGTTTGAACGAAAACGGATTTCGAAAATGCACAGTTTGCGCCAAGGGCGGACCAGTTTTTTTCACGTGCTATTTTTTCCAAAGCAACAGAGTTCAAGAGCGGAGTGATATTTATGATAATATATAACACTTATTATATATATTAATATATAATAATATATAATATATATTTATATTATATATATATTAATATATAATAATATATAATATATATTTATAATATATATTATATAATACGAATATATGTATATATTCGTATTATAAGTATTATGTTATAGGAAATGAAAATTACAGTTTCCTGATTTTATATATCGAATGATGAACATTTCTGAAACGGATTTGGTCCCTCTTGTCACTTTTCGAAGCCACTTCCAATACCAATAAGTGTTATGAGACTGCTACATTTAATGACTAGTAATCATAAGTTGAATAAACCTTACTGAATGCATCTTTGAAGAAAACATATATATATATATATATTTAAGATTCCCATATCGAAAGCGAAGGTTTTTAATACATATTCTATAACTGAAAGTACTTATTGTCGATTAGTGTCACAACTTTTATCGCTCTGAACGCCACGCGTTGGCACCGAATTTTGCAAATGATTTAGCATACTTGAGTGTTATCTTTGGTTATCACGTGAATGCGCGTGAGTATGTGTGTATGGGTGGGTATGTATATGATGTTACGTAAATTTGGGTGAAGTTTTTTTTGGTACTTCATTATTAAAGATAAATATTCGGAAATGGCACTCCTGCTGAATCAGGCTATTTTCTAGTATGATTAAAAAATATCATTACAGTGTCCCATTATTTCCGTAAAAAATCTCGAGACTCGTTCGAGTTCTTAAAATGTTGTTTACTTCGACAATCTCGACAAATGTGGGTCATGAAATTTCTGGATCGCGTCAAGAATTAGGTGTGTACGTACGTTCACTGTTATCTTTTTTTTATTATAAAAATATATAAGTAAAAAAAATTTATTGATGCAAGCACTGTACTACTTTTGGATTTTGATAAATGTTGATTGAAATAAAAAAAATTAATTTTTATGGACGAGATATATCGTGGGCCTCCATTATATTACTTCGCATCATCTTCTATGACCACGTACAGATGAGGAAAAAAAAGTTGACCCGATTTTAGCAAGAATTCCACTTTCGAATATTTATCTTATTACGGACAAATAAAGTATGCCTGGTTGTGCGTATGCACAGATAATCCATTTGGAATTGGCCGATCGAGAGTTATATTGTATTCGCCACAAAGTATACGCTGCAGTGCAGTCATTCCCGTGAAGAAATATGACCGGGCGTTTTCGATATTTTTTCGTACGGCCCAGGCCTGGCTTGCCTGCTCCGATTAACCTAATCAGGTAGTTTCTTCGAGCCAGGAGTATTGCAAAGTATTTTTCTGGGCAAAACATTGACATTTCTTGAATATTAGATCCCGACCTATTATTAAATACTTTTATGCGTCGTCAAAGATATTAATAATTGAATGTAACATTACGATTAGATTGATTGTAATCGTACGCTCCGTTTTAGCATCATATTTTTTCCTGAACAATAATCGATGCCTGACAATGCTTTCGTGAAGAATAAATTATGATGGTTGATGAAAATGATACGCTGATGTAATAGAAGATATAATGAAGAATGTTGTTGAAATAATAAATTGAATACGCGTACAATATTACCCCCTTAAGAATTTCAGGAAAGGCTGGAACGCGTTATTTAATTCATTCAAGAGTGGGCTGCACCGCGACAAAACTTCGACGCGACCTCGGCTCGCGTCGGGAAAACAAAATTAGTACTTTTATCTACCGCGAGGCAGCATTGTCGCTAGCGTCCGGAAAGCCCCGACGTATTTCGTCATATATGTACACGTACATACGTAACCACTGGAAATTTCGAAATGTGCGACGCCTCAACATTCGCCGGAACTAAATGTCAAAAATATCGAACGATATTTTCTCGAAACCGTAAACAAATACCTACGAATTATGTTTTTTTCACTGATCTCGTAAATTATGTGACAGAATCAAACGGTTGAGGTCCCAAAATGTGTTTTTTCAATATGGCTACGCGGCTCTTCTCTCCTCCAAGTCGTGATATCAACCAAACGTTTTATTTTACAGCATTTCCATTACGACGCTCGCGTGGTAATACAATACGCAATTTTTTTTTTTTCTCGATTTGAGAAATTTGGTAGAAGACAGCCGTTCGTCTATCAATTTCCTTGGTTGTTCCTCGTTATTCACCTACAAGAAATTATTAGTCATTTACCGTTTGTTTCCCGGCACGTTCCGCATCAACTCACCGGAAAGGTAACGATGGATCAGGTCCTAGCCTTAAACCTGTTACATTACGAATTTATCACGAGGTAGAACCTAGACCAGATCCTGACATTATCCACGAAAGACAGATGATCAGGAACAATACTTTTTCCCGGCTCAAATTTCTACACGGATGAATACTATTTCGAATAAATAATGAATTAGAAGTGCTGTACAGATAAATTCTACCAGCAAAGCTTTAAACGGAAACAAAAATATTATAAATTTTTTGTTGTGTCTGGATGAATTATTTTTCTATTGCTACAATTAATGTGCCTGAAACGATTGGTCATAGCTATTTTATTGAAAAATCAACTGTTGTTTTAATAAAATAGTATCAATACCTCAAAATACGTCCATACCAATTTTCCTCGTAATTATTTATGATATGATATAAATAAGTGTACATATCTATAAACAAATGTATACCAAATTATATATCATAAAATCTCGTAAGAAACAATATTTCGGGTAACGTTTCTTTTTTTCGATATTTCCAGTTTTTTTTAAAACTCTGGTGACAATTTCAAAGATCCCCAACGTTTTAAAAATATGTTGAAACTTAATGGAATATAAGGAACAAATTCAGGGTTCAAAGCCTGTTGGTTTCGCCTGGAATTCTCTTGGACGTACTCTCAATGCGCACACGCTGCGTATATATCGTTTTATTTCGTATAACGTATAGTAATAATAATAACAATTAAAAGCGGAAGGAAAACGGTATGCACTGTTTATTACGGTTCATGAAATCCCTTTTGCTGTTGATTCGTAATCATGGTAGCGTGATAAAATATCATCGACAAAATATTACACAACAAAACATTTTTTCTTGAGTTTGTTGGGTCCGTTTGTGTTTCTTTGAGTGTATTTGTACGTTCATTTGGATTTGTTTGTTTCTGGGCTTCCGAGGACCGTTTTGCCGTGTGATATTTCGTCGATGATATTTTTTCGTGCGATCAAGTGACGCGGAACCGTAATGATACCTTTGTACTTAGTAAGAAGATTAAGCGTTTCGTCCAACGTACTCAACAATGATATTAATTGTATCACATCGTCATTTCTTCTCGTACGCTTATTTCGTTTTACATAATACTTGCATAATAATAACAATAAATAAGGCAAATGCCGAACGCGTGCGCACAACCATTCATACTCCAATATTTATTGGTACGTACAATGTTATTAATTTGAAAATTGGCCTTTACGCACTATTTTCGAGTAAAAAGGATGTTACAATTTAAACTTTTATGTACAAGTGTCTTTTTTCGATCGTGGATGCTTCGAGGATCCATTAACGTTGTACCACCGTTACGGTCGATAATATCGAGCGGGGCAATGACAAACCTTACAATTTATAAATAGGTCATATATCAGAAGAATAAAAAAATGTGCGAGAAATCAACAGATTTACAGTTTTTTTTTAACGACCGATTATCGTTGGCTCATCCGCCATTGCTATTTCTTCGGTCGGAGCTTTGTCGCGTTTTCGCTTTTTGGAGAAAATAATGAAGCAGCAACCGGCCAACAAATTACCTAGAAAGACGAACCAAGCGAGAACGAGGGAATAATCGTACTCGAGGATTGCACCCTCTGGGAAGGTTTGATAAATATGTTTGCTCTCGTACTCGACGGATGAGAGGACCACCTGGATAACGACCATTGTACAAGCAGCTGAAACAAAATTTACAAAATTATTTGTTTAACCCTCGCGTGCGCACTTCCGCCCCAACCTATAAGTACTCACTGGGTCAATATGACTTTTTACATTTTTTCAAATTTTCGTATTTCGATAAATAACCATTTTTTTGTTTTTTTTTTGGGGGAGATGTTTTTTTTTTTTTTTTTTTTTTTTTTTTGGGGAGATGTTTTTGTTTTTTTTTTTTTGGGGAGATGTTTTTTGTAGGAGGGGAAGTACGTTCAAACTGACATATACGGTTAAAACGATACACCAGCTGTTTTTTAAATCGGAGGACTTTTATCGGTATTTTGGCACTTTTAGGGGGTGCCTTAATTGTCTGGTAATAATCTATCAATGTACCGTCGTTGTAAGAACATCCTTTTTTTCTCAGCCAGTTCGAACAGATTTTAAACCGTTTTGAGTTTTCTTTTTTATCCTGTTTTATTTATGACATTTTTTGGCGATCTATTAATTTTTGGCTTTTTAAAGTTTAAAGCCCTATACGGGCAAAGATGAAAAATTAATTCAAAAAATTCACGTAAAAAGATGTAATGACAGGTTACAAAGTATTTATTTTATTCTGGTAGCATTGAAATACATTTTGAGACCCAGACTTTAAATGAAAATTATGATTTTGCGTGCATTTATTGTAATGGTATTTTTCTGCACTTGACACCTGGAGAAAACTGGCTACGTTACACGAATTATTTTTAACTGTTGTTTTATTTTTTAATAGAATATTTCTTGCATCCATTTTTAATTTATTTGATATAATATATCTTTAATTTCCCTCGAAAAAAAAGTCATCAAGAGAATTTTGAAAATTCATGAAAAAAGATTATCTCTCTGTATGTCACAAATTAGTAATCTTCCGCATTAAATAAAACTTATTTTTTACAGAAATTCAAAGTTATCTTCAGCCGTTCAGATTTTTATCTAACCTGAACTGAACAGAATTATGTTTTCATAGAATGTATGTAGAATAAAATGCCAAAAAGTTATACGAATTTCTTGAGCAGAAATTACTGTTATTCTCAATACTTCTTTTTCATTTTCAACTTTTTACGAATAAAAAATTTGTTTATTTGGTCTGCAGCGCCCATCAAGATGTAGAGTAAAAAAACTACTGAAACTATTCCATAGATGATAATCACGAATGATACAACAATTGTTGAATTTCAAAAAGGTAAACGAAATTTGATAATTTAATTATAGTGATAATCAATATCGATCGATAAACTCACCACTAATGAAGTGGATACCACCAGCCAGTCGTTTGAACATATAACGAGGATTTCGGAAAGTATAGATCGAGAAACTGAAGCCCATCAACATGACGAACATACTGATCAGAGCGAAGGATACTTCGGTCCTCGCATAGCCTGCAAATAAATTAAAAAAATCGAATCCAGCGAAAAAACTTTTGGGAAGAATATTATATCGAAAATTATATCATACCCATAATCAAAACATTACAGAAGTTCGAACGTGAAAAAATGGAAAAGTATCTTTAAGAATAAATATTATGAAATGCAATTTATAAATATTTGATTTTTCGGACAAATTTTTGAACTTACTGAGGACGGTTTCATCCTGGTAAACTTTTGGATGATCGGGGAACATATCCTTCTCTATGCACTCATCTGAAATCCAATATCATACCGTCTGCAAAGTACTCTGAAATATAGTATATGCAATAATAATGATATAAAAAAAAAAATTAGTCATTATCATGATTATAGAATTCGAAAGGACTCACGGTACGAAACTAATGTTTTGGGACTTGTCGAGTTATTATCCGAAGGTACAAGACCTTGAATGCAACCTTTCCACAATCCTTGATTCCTGTAGACAAGCATCCTTCCAGGTTTTCCCGCGTCGCTGAGCGGTAAGCCACTTTCGGGTATTGGGGCTTCAACAGTGAACCAATGATCGGTTCCAATCGCTATTGCCCACACGCAAACTGAGAGCCCAACGAGAATCGTGCATCCCAGTAGAACACGTCTTTCAAACACGATCTGCATCAAATCACGAAGGAAATTTACCACAATGAAGAAAAACTTCCGCTATTGAATGATTTTTACGAGTTTCTAGGTTAACTCTTCAACTACAGAAATGAAAGAAGTCAAGTATTCTAAAAAAGATGTTTCGTTATCACGGAAAGTTTTCGAAATGATAACAAAGGTATAGCTGTGAACTCGAAATGGTACTGTTGAAGATGTTTATTAAGGGGGAATCCGAGATGTGTACATATATGCATACGTATGTACGTATACATAGGAAATTTCGAAATATGCGCCGCGGGGACATTCGCCGGAACTAAACGTCACAAATGCCGGACGACATTTTCTCGAAATCGTAAAAAAATGCGTACAAATTACGATTTCCCACGAATCTCCTAAAATATGTGACAGAATCAAATGATCGAGGTCCCAAAATGTATGTTTTGAATGTGGCTGCTTGGCTCTTCTCCCTCCCCTCCAAGTCGTGATATTAACCAAACTTTTTATTTTACAGCATTTCCATCACGAAACTCGCGTGGTAATAGAATCTGTAATATTTTTTTTCGATTTGTGAAATTTGATTAGAAGACATCCGTTCGTTTATCAATTGCCTAGTCAAATTTCATGAAATTCTGAAGAGCCGTTTAGGAAATCCGTGATGAACTATTACCCTTATCAGCTGACGAGGACAGAGGGTGTGCTTATATTATTTTGTGTTTATATTATTTTCTCGAATTCTTAAGAGCCCTCTTAAGGAGCCCTCAAAGCCCTCAAACATTTTTTTTTCTTCAACTTTATCACTCTCTATTTCCGGGTCTTGATCTGAAATTTCGTTTTCAGATTAAGACCCGGAAATAGAGAGCGATAAAGTTGAAGAAAAAAAAAATTTGCGATACAATTTATATTAGAGAGATTTTGAAAACAGGGAAGGGGGAAGAAGGTCCATAGAAAAGCTGAAATGCGAAACGTTTTCATTGGTAAAGAGCTTTTTGCCAACGATGTTACAACCACTTCTCAGAAAATAGGAGTTTAGGAGCACCCCAGGAAAATCGAATAACAAAGAGTGGAAACTTGAAGCAGCTTGCAATCATCATTTATGCGAATTTATACTTGTCAACATTGATTTGAAAAAATAAAATCCAACGAAAACTTTATCAGGAATTTATACTTGTCAACATTGATTTGCAAAAATAAAATTC
>JAPYZI010004595.1:0-14990 GCA_030523105.1 Ophioninae sp. A BG-2022a
AAAAACCTTTTCCAAACCCTCCAAATGTCTTTCGATATCATATAAGGCGCTCACCCTACGACCTTTTGAAATATCGTGATTTTTGAGATTCCGGCAAAACGGGCCTGGGAGGTCGAAAAAATTTTTTTTCCGTTTTCAAAGTATTAAAAGAGTGTATTTAATCGGAAATTTCCCGCTGATTACGAATATGCCCGAGTTTTTGCCGAAAGTACAAAATTAAACTAAGAAAATGCAAAAAAACCCCTAACTAGAATATTTTTTCGACATTTTTCCCTATAAATTGAGAGTTCAAAGTGAATGAAAAGATGGATTTGTCGTAAAAAATGAATAATAATTCATAGGTCGATCCAAGAACCAAACATGCTCGAATCAATCGATTCAGAATTCCACTCCCCTCCCCCCATTTCACGAAAGACATTCCCTTCTGGAACACCCTGTACACATACACGCATAAATATGAAAATTCGAAATGCCTGCCACTTATTGCATCGCTGGAACGTTTATCTTGAATATCTACGAGATAAACGATACCAACGAAAATTTGGCCAACGAGCCACCCGTAATTCCAGTATCACGTGATCAAAAACGAGTATCGAGAGGAGAATTCATTAATAATAACAAATCCCGGATTTGCCAAATCGCACACATCCACGTGAGGCCCTATCCAATATTTCCCACCACTTTCGATTCGCTCGATAAATTTCAATATTGCTCGAACTACCCAGCGTTCACCAGTTTTACATCAGCCACCGATAAAGCCCTCGAAACCCTTTAACTAATGATTTACACGTACGCCTCGTTTCGTACACAAACTCTCCGTTACTCGTATAGAATTTTCCAACAGAGGCGAATTTTAATGTTCTACCTTTGGTAGAGAAAATACGTTTCCACCTCCACCCCCCACTCCCCTTCCCATTCCCTTATCGTTTTTGCCCGATACTCATCGTTTGGCTCAACAAATGTCGCGATAAATACAAAGTTGTTCCGATCACAGGCTGCTGGAGCTAAAATTTTAACTCGTGAATTTTCATATCGGAAAACAGCAATAAAAACAACAACTCGGCGAGCCCGAAGCCCTAAAATAGGAGGGAACAGTTGAAAGTGAAAAAAGATTAATTGCTCGTACGTGGGAACGAAAATGAAGAGGGATTTTACTGGACGTTTCACAATTGTTTTCGTTTCTTTCTTTTTTTTTTTTTTTTTGTTTTTGATATATGTGCAAGGAATTAAATGTGAGATATTTTTGTTTTTTTTGCGTCGAAACTCCGAATACTTCGATGGTGAAATTATTTCTCGAACGATTTGTTGTCTTTTCAGACACGATTATTTATTTATTTGTTTATTTTTGTTTCAATACATCGAGAAGGTTTTCAAAAAAGAGATAATAATTCTTGAAAAAAAAAAAAATAATAATAATAATAACACGAAAATCTTGGAGAAACCTGAAACTTTGAAGACCTAATCTTAAAACCTTAAAACCTTAAGAATTTACGTGGATTAAACACGGCGAATTTGGAAGTTGGATTTTCGTGGTAAAACTATCGCCTCGTTTTTTTAATGGGAGAATTTCGTAAAATCGTATTTAGCCGGATGTTTTGATCACGAGAAAAAAATAAAGTGGTGAAAAAATGTTTGATTTCGGAGGAAACTTTTATTTATCAATGTTGAAAAATTCAATTTTTCAATAAATAATAATAATCAATATCAGTGTGACGTTTATGTATGTTTCATTTACGCGTACTGAGTTACCGATTATTCTAATTGAAAATCCGATGAGAGCCAATTAACCGTGGAACCAAGCAAATTTACCTTCATCCTCTTCGAACGTATGTTTGCAGCTGGTAACTTTTTGACATTCAAGAACAAATATTTATCTAGCTCGTGTACAGGTCGATCGAAACACGGCAACAAAAGCCTCTCCCCCCCCCCCCCCCCCCCCCCCCCCCCCCCGCCCCGGGGAAGCACCGGGGGGGGCCCCCTGCAAACAACAGGGGGGGGGGGGGGGCAGAGTCATTTGAGTTGCTAAAACTCGTGGTTGTTACAGTTTCAGGATGCCTGCTCCAAGTTCGGTATCGTTGACGTCGAGAAGAGCGAGAAGACGTACGTCGGTGCCCTCGTTCTCCAGCAACCCCTCGACTACAGGCAACGACCCTTCTATCAAATGTTGTTACTCGCCAGCGTGAGTTATTAAAAATTGCGAATAAAAAAAAAATAAAGGAGGATAAGTGAAAAGAAAACGTGAAAGGAGAGGACGAGAGAAAAATACAGAAATAAAATAATAATTATTATAGTGGTGATAATAAATAAAAATAAAAAGTAAATACAATAATAAATAAAAATGAAAATCAAAATAACATAATAAAATATACGAATATAAAAATAATAATAATGAAAAGAGAGAGAGAGTGAGAGAGAGAAGCCGAGAGAAAAAGAGTTCGAAATACAGGAATAAAACAAAATAACATGCCGAAAGTAAAGTCCGAAAAATAAAGCGTTGATGGGTCGTTTCAGGATGGTACGAACAACCAAACAACCGGAGTCGAAATCAAAGTTAAAGACATACAGAACAGCCCCCCGGAGTTTTTGGACTCGCTGACCGGGGTTGTCAAGGAGGACGATTCGATCGGTACTCTCGTGATGACCGTCAAAGCGCGGGACGGTGATCGAGGAATGCCCAGGAAAGTCATCTACGAACTTGTCACGAGTACGTATCCGAATGAAATTCAATATCAATTGTATTTACCGACCGAGCTGGAAGTCCCAAATATTCTTGCATATTCCTAAATATCCTTGACCTCTAAAACCCAAACAAACTCAAACAGCCTTGACCTCAAAACCCAAACAAACAAACCCAAACGACCTTGACCTCTAAACCCAAACAAACCCAAACGACCTTGACCTCCAAATACAAACAAACCCAAACGACCTTGACCTCAAAACTTAAGCAAACCCAAACGACCTTGACCTCCAAACTCAAAGAAACCCAAACGACCTTGACCTCTAAACCCAAACGACCTTGACCTCTAAACCCAAACGACCTTGACCTACAAACCCAAACGACCTTGACCTACAAACCCAAACGACCTTGACCTACAAACCCAAACGACCTTGACCTCCAAACCCAAACGACCTTGACCTCTAAACCCAAACAAACCCATACGTCTGGGTTTGGTTTTATTTGTCTTTCAGTTTTGGAAAAAGCATATTTTTTGTATTGTTTTTTTATTTTGATATTTCTTCCACACAGATCCTTTCGACTATTTTCTCCTGGATTCGGAAAGCGGCGAATTGCGAACCGCGAAACCGCTCGATCGCGAAGCATTGGAAGATTCCACGGGTGTTATAACCCTCAAGGTCAAAGCTCGGGAGGTCGTAAATGGAACACCCGGCAATGACAATTCAACGGTTTCCATGGCCGAAGCCACCGTCACGATTAAAGATGTGAACGACGAGCCGCCGTCTTTCAATCGACGGGAATACAACATAGAAATACCCGAAAACGTTCCCGACGGCACTCCGTTGCCGCACTTGGACATGTCCGTCAAAGATCCCGATGTCGTGAGTTTTATCAATTCTATTAATTGCAATTCATTTTATTGTTAAATTCATATGAATTACCATAAATTACTATGAATTAATCTACGAATCACATTGATTACGAACAAACAAATTAATTACGTACAATCCCAAACAAACGAATAATTATTTTTTATTACGTTCATTTATATTCTTACTATAAATCAATGTATTTAATAAAATAATTGATTTGTATCGAGTATCGTGTCTTCTAAATGAAATATGGCGGATTTTTCTCTTGAATAATGAGTGCCGGAGAAACTAATAATAATAATAATAATAATAATTAATATTAATTATATGGGATTCGAGTCGACTGATACTGCATCAATGGCCTATCGATTCGAACCGATTTTATTTAACCGATTATTTTCAAAAACGAAATGCAAATTTAAAAAATGAACGATCATTGGGATAAAATTAATGAAAATTATCGAAATTTCCAACAGGGTTCGAACTCCGTATTTACTCTTCGACTGGAAGACATAACGGGTGCGTTCACGGTCGAGCCAACTATAGCGACCGGAAGTACATCGGTCAACATCCGGGTGACCAACGGTTCTCTCGACTACGAGAATCCGAATCAGCAAAAATTTATAATTCTCGTAATCGCGGAGGAAGTCGACACGAATCCGAGATTGGTTTCAACGGCTACCGTTACCGTGACGATCACCGATACGAACGACAACGCGCCATCATTCGCTAGTCCAACTTACACCGCTCTCGTTTCTGAAACTGCAACGCCCGGTACACCGATCGTCACTATAAGAGCGAAAGATCGCGACAGCGCCAGATTTGGTACCGCCGGTATCATTTATCAACTCCTCGGCCAGGGCTCCGATCATTTCGCAGTTGACAAATATAACGGAACTATCACAGTCGCACCTTGCCTCACACCTGGTACTGCTCCTTGCCTCGACTACGAAGAACAGAGCGAATATTTCCTCAATTACAAGGTCTGACCTCGTCTCATCATTTTTCATCCAATACCAGCCTGATATTTTTATTCTCTTATCTCATTTAAGAAAAATGCAAGTTTCAAAAAAGTTAGGCCACTTTTCAAATTTCCAAGAGATAAGTACGTTGGTTTTTTCATTTTTATAGAAAAAATTGAAAAAAAAAAAAACAAGATTTTGAAGAATTTCTTTGGATTCAATGTTAATTAATAAATCAGTATTTCTTGGGAAAAATGAAATTATTAATAAATAAAGATTTTCTGGGAAAAGTAAAATGACAAATAAATAAGAATTTTTCGAGTAATATAAAAAGTCACCTTAATTTTTGAACGAACCTCGGAATCGTTAAGGTTGAAAAACTAAACGTCAAGTTTCGATATTTCGGAAACTATCGTCAGTCGATAAAAATCCTTTTCGGGGTTTTCTCAAAATATTAAAAAGAAAGTGGAAAAATGTTCGGCTCGATCGAAAACAGAGGCTTTCAAAATTGCATCCGCACTCTTTAAAGACAACCTTCTTCCATCACGGTTTATTATCGGATTGTTACAAATCCCAACCAAAAAAAAAAAAAAACACGAAACGTAGTAAAAAGAAATCCATTATTTTCCGGAGTTACCGAACCACAAGCCCAAATAATCAGAAAACACAAAACCTTCATGGATCATGGATTTCTTTTTACTAGACCTAAAAAACACAATTTCAACAACGAATACGTAAAATGAAACGTTTGCGTCAAACAGGCGACGGATGACGACGGTAAAGGACAAACGACGAGTGTATCGTTGCGGGTCAGTTTGGGCGACGCGAACGACAGTCCGCCGCATTTTCTTCAAGAGAAGTATCGCGCGGTCGTTGACGAGGGTGCTGATAAATTCGAGCCGGAATTGAAGGTTCAAGCTCGAGACAAGGACAAAACATCGAAAATCACTTATTCGATAGTTGACGGTAACGAGATGGATATTTTCGCGATCGATGGGAATTCCGGTGAAATAACGATCGTCAACAGAGGACCGGTCGACATGACGAATTCTAGTCAAGATTGGATAGCTCTAACGGTTCAAGCGAGCGACGGAAAATTCGTCGATTCGGCGATCGTTAACATTACCGTTCGCGACGTCAACAATAACGCACCAATTTTCCCTCAGGACGTTTATACCGCTAGCGTACCGGAAATATCGGCGATCGGTAAATACAACAGATTTTCAATTATCGACAATCACTCTTCCAAATCCAATTATTAACGTTTGTTTTTTGTTTTGTTTTTATTCCAAGGTACGATTGTGGAAGAAATGATGGCTACCGATGCCGACAGCGGTATCAACGCTGAACTCCTTTATCGAATTCAGAAAGGTGCCTTCGACGACTTTTCCATAAACGAGACCACCGGCATTGTCACCGTTTCGAGGAAACTCGATTTCGACGAGAGAAACACTTATCACGTTGAAGTTATCGCACTCGATAAAGGTTGACGTTCCAACTGACCTATATCTAAACACATATATATATATATATATTTAAATACTTCGAAAGTAGACAAAAATCGAGCATTATTTTTAACCCAAACAAACATAAAGAAACCCTCAACCCGTCATGGTATTCGAGGAACCTTGATCCCGTGAACCTGGGTCGTTTTTGTCCTCGCTTTACCTCACCCATAATTATGCATGAAAAAATCTCAAAAAATTCATGGTTTATCTTAAAAATGTACTTTTCAAGGGGAAATGTTTATTTATAATTAATGATTAATCGATTAGTAATTAATATCAAGACGGTTAAATTTGTTCGTAACCACATTACGTGATCCGTATTTTCGTGTGAATCTTTCAGGTTCTCCGAGTTTAACGGGGACGGCGACTTTGATGATAAAAGTGGAAAACAGCAATGACAAAGCGCCGTACTTCACGCCGGCGACGCAAAGAGCTCAGGTAACAGAGGACACAGCGATCGGAACGGTTTTCACGACATTGAAAGCGATCGATCCTGACAGTTCGGATCCGAAGGCGCTGAATTTTGCGATATCCGAGCCGATAACGGCTATCGATCGTAAGGGACAACAAGTCAGCGAAAACTCAACGTCTTACAAGAGTTTTTTCGCTGTCGATCGTAAAACCGGTCAAGTTTCCGTCGTTGGAGCTCTCGATCGTGACGTAGCCGCGACGGTCAGCATTAACGTTGTCGTCACCGATACAACAGCCCCGAATTTGCAACAAGGCACAGGTTAAAAAAAAATACAATAGAAAACCTCTTTTCTTTCGTTCAAAATCACTGACGAAAACGTCGATTTTCAGGTACCCTCGTAGTAACGATAATCGACGTTAACCGGATGGCACCGGAATTCCTGAAACCTTGGACACCCGAAAAACCGGAATACACGATCGAGATGCAAGAGGAACAACCAACGGGAGCTGTTGTCGGAGCTTTTCCCGCTACCGACGCTGATAGCAATATTGCCGGCTACGCGATCGAACCACCGAGTCCTTACTTCACTATTTACAACGTAACCGGTTAGTTCCGGTGTCTGATCGATCGGACAAAGCCTTAATTGTTAATATTGCATAGATACAGCTGACAATGATGGCGCATACGCACATTGGACAAAACTTCGTATTGACGAGCCTGGTGGTTCGCTGAATCGCAATTTTCGATCGATTATTAGAAAATTGTTATTGTTCGAGTAATATGATAGACAAAAATGATCCGGGCAATATTCGACTCGGTATATCAGCTTTCGAATGCTAAAAAAGAAGCTCAAAAGATGCCGAAGATTTCAGATTACGAATGAACGATTTAAAAAGAAATTGGGATTATAGTTTTTTAAACGAAAGACCTCGTTTAGCAGCTTTATCGATAGGGACTTTCGTTATTCCCCAAAAGGCGGAATTGTTTTCTCTGACTCTATCTCTTATTCTCTTTTTTATCGCAGGTATCGTTCGAACGAGTCAAGTTATAAATTACGAGGAAACGAAACAGCTGAACTTCACCGTGGTTGCTTACGACTCTGGTGTACCAAGATTATCAGCGACAGCTAGAGTGACCGTGTCGATAATAAACGTGAACGACGAGGAGCCGAAATTCGAGAAGAGTTCGTACGTCGTTTCGGTGGAGGAGAATTCACCACCGGGTACACACGTGACTGTTGTAAAAGCTATAGACAACGACGAGGGTAAATTCGGGGAAGTGAGCTACAGTTTGATCGGGGAACACGCGTCGGATTTCAACATTGGCCACGAAACGGGTGAAATAACAGTGGGAAGCGCGACCGTTTTGGATCGGGAGGAAACATCAGAGATAACGATAACGGTGATGGCGAGCGACGGAGCACCATTGAATTCTCGTCGATCGACGACAGTTCCGGTCGTGATTAATCTCATCGACGTAAACGACAACAAACCGATATTCACGCAGCACAGTTACGTCGCGTCGGTAGCAGAAAATTTATCGATAAATCCACCAGCGACGATTCTTCAAGTTCGCGCTGTTGACGAGGACGAAGGCGCCAATGGTCAAGTTTGGTACAAAATCGTCGGTGGAAACGAAAACGGCTCGTTTTCCCTAAATCCGGAAAACGGTTTCCTCTATCCAGCTGTAGCGCTTCTCGGTCGTGCTGGCTCTTATCGAATCGAAGTCGAAGCTCGCGACGGGGCTGGGTCCGGTCTTCACGCTGATCGGTGCTACGTCGACATTCGCGTTATACCCGTTAATCAGCACAAGCCGGAATTCGTAATGCCCGAATTACCAAACGCGACTGTCGAAGTACCCGAAAACGCTGGTGTACCGAATTACTTGGTGATGACCGTGAGAGCGATCGATCACGATCCCGGTGAAAACGGACGAGTCAGTTATCATCTCAAAGTTGGCAATCGTAATGTACAAGAAAACGAGGAATTCTCGATCGATAGAGAAACCGGTGAATTAAGGGCGAAGATAATACTGGATCGCGAAATCAAGAGTAAATTCGAGCTGGTACTCGTAGCTTCTGATCATGGCAGTCCGACTTATTACGAGACTCTTCGATTGCTCACCATACTTCTCGTCGATACGAACGACAACGTACCCGAATTCACGGAAAACTACGCTTTTTACGTACCGGAGAATCGTCCGAAGGATTACACGGTTGGTCGTGTCACGGCCGAGGACAAAGACGAAGGTAGACACGCTCGAGTCTATTATTACATCGAAGCCGGAAACGAGGATGGATCGTTTTACATCGACAAATCCGATGGCACGATATACACGAATCGATCGTTCGATCGTGAAACCCGTGACAATTACGTGCTCACGATACTCGGCGCTAACGATCCCGATCTCTACGTCGCTCCAAGGTCACTCGGATCTATCGGCAATCCCGAACACGGTCATGCCAACGTCACCGTAACGATACTCGACGAGAACGATTGTTCACCGGTTTTCGAGCGTACCGATTATTACGCGGGTATCAATTCAATGGCGAACATAAACGATTTCGTCGCGAAGGTGACAGCTTCGGATCCTGATCTCGGGGACAACGGGACTCTTCATTATTACGTCGCTGGAGCTTATCTATACAAGTACGGATCGTTGAAACCCAGCGGTTCGATAATACCCAGCCCGTTCAACGTAACGCAAGATGGAAAACTGGTTACGAGCGGTGATATGGAGGAGTACAAACAGGATAGATTTTCAGTGGAAATCGTTGCGAAGGAAACCGCGCCACCCGAGAGATACGCGATAACGCGGGTTCACGTCTGGGTCTTCGAAACATCCCAGCTGATACGCGTAATTCTTTCACGTCCGCCGGAAGAAGTGAATCGCGCTAGAGACGAGATTATCGGAGAATTGTCAAACGCGACGCGCAGCCGAGTCGTAGTCGATGATATACGCTATCACGTAGATTCCTCGGGTCACATAAGACGCGAATGGTGCGACATGTATCTTCACGTCGTCGATTCCAAGACCCAAACTATCACGCCTATACCTCAAGTACTCAGGATCATCGATGCCAAATACGATTATTTGAAAGATTACTACGCGGGTTTCGCGATCGAAAACGTTGTACCGGCTTTCGCTGGTAAACAGGAAGAACCTTTCGATCCAGCCCTCGCTGCCCTTATCGCTCTTTTGGTCGTTTTACTCGTTGGCGCTGTTACCGTTACCGTCGTTTGTTGCTGCCTCAGACATTGGGTTATCACCGTGCCCAATGATATTCGCAAGAAAGACGGCTTGATCAAAAAGCAAATTATCGATGAACTCAATACGACCGAGAATCCGTTGTGGATCGAACAAAAATTGAAACTCTACGAGGAACAGGAATTGACGATGCAAGTTTTTAGCGAACCTGAATCTGGCCTCGTTCAGGATAGACGTGGAAGCGGCGTCAGCGTTGGCATCGGTGATACCTCACAGGATAACACTTATGCCACTATTCAACATCCACTACCCGCCAATCGACATCGCCCTACGACACCCGACTACACCACGTTACCCGGCAATCATAATAATCTCTACGAATCAGCAATGGGCTTTCAGGGATCCACCTTCCAACCTTCGAACACCGTCGTTCCACAACTCACCCTCGATCGCGATGGACAACCTCAGTTCGTTTCCGCTCTCGAGTAATCATTCGGAATACGATTAAACGAAACTTGCAGTATTAAGGATTCTCGACTGCTCACCTGACTGGGCTTGGAACCAATCTATGGATAGGCATGAACGACGAAACCACGTTTTTTTTTGTTTTTTGTTTTTTTTTTTTTTCTAACGATTTCGTCCCACTTTCGTACGCGAAAATACGTCTTTGAGGGGTAATGTTAGGTCGCATATATACATCGAAATATCGATGTTCGTCAAAAGAAATAACGTATTGTCACGGTAATTTGACAAAAATATGTACGCAAAAGTATTGAACTTTTATTTTTGTTTTTATTCAAAAAAGAATTCCTCACTAGTTTTTCTGAAGCCATCAAGGTTTCAGAATTCAATGGGGAAAAGAATATCGAATAGTGTTTTCTCGGAGTATACGTCTTTATAAAAGATATTAGTGATACGCATTAATTTTTTTTTTTTTTGGGAATCAATGTTTTCCAGGAGAACTATCTCTATGCAAGTTTTGTCTTTATTTTGCTTCGACAAAATCTTTAACGAAAATTCGTCTTTTTCGTGCATATTTTCACGAGCCGATTGTACATTTTTGGTAAAATTCGTGAATCCCATTTGATCATTTTTCGGCCTAACATTGCGACGGTATCCCTGAAAGACTAGTGAAAATCGTAAGTGAAATGGAATCGGCAATGCGGCAAGTGTTTTTCGTTCAGAACTCTGGTTGGGCCTAAATTTTCTATCTTTTTCTTCTTTCGTTCGCTTTCTTTTTTTCGTCTTTCATTAAACTTCGTTGTCGTTCGTTAAGTTATTCTCGCGGGGACGCCATTTGTAAAAGAGAATGTCGAACTTGATGAACATAAAAATTGAAGAAAAAGAACGGAAGCGTCCTTCCGGCACTCGCACGGATGCACGGCCTCGACAATAACTGGATAATATGGTTTGGTCAGCGTGCGAGTTCGCGCCCTGAAAAAAAAAGAAACAATAAAAGTACGGGCGAATCGAAGGTGAAGAAAAGCGAGGAGACGAAAAAAAAAAAACGATATTCGAAGAAGAAATACATATACGCTCATCCCGAACATTTCTCATTCGTCACAGTAGATATCTCGATCGTCCAACCGTATCGCACATATATAAATATATATACTTATATATATACGTATATTTTGATTGAAACGATTATTCCGATGGCGGAACATAATCAAAAAAACTGAAAATATATTTCGTCCGTCCGCGGTGCTTCGCTCCACTCGAATTATTGTTTTGGCAAAAATCCTACGCGCCAAAAGATATCTCAATTTCCAAAGTTTCTTAAAACATCTGAATTTCTCTAAAATAGCATCGATTATATAATCGCTCGGGTGAAATCGAGTTTGGGTTTAAATCTTGTACAGAAACAAGATCCCCTTCGAAGATTCATTAATTGAAATTGAAGTTAATTCAATTAATTGAATTAATTCATTAATTAAATTGAATGAATTTCATTTTTAGCGTTCTCGATTTATCGGGATGATCTTAAGCCTTTCGACCCCTTGCCAAACAATGATTCTCGTGAAACGAAAATGAAGCGGGGAGAAAATATTTTTGGGTCCCTAAGCAACGAGAGTTTTTTGCCTCTTTATAAAAGCAAATATTTGACCTTGGAATACTCGTTTTACAAGCGAGACAAATATACTCGTGTGTGCGTATATATATACATATATCAAAATATATTTATATATGTGCGCATGTGTGTGTGTGTGTGTGTGTGTTTTTGAGTGTAGCGAGTGTTGAAAAGTGTAAAAGAACGGGTGACTGCAAAACGGAGAGTATCGGCGATCGACATTAGTTGTTAATAGACTATAATTCCCCAGTTCTCCGTTATCGCCCATCCTCACATTTTTCCCCTAGAAAAAAGCGTGCGAATTAATATACGTGTACGTTGCCAAACTTTTGGGTCGGAAAACCCGAGATCCGAGCGACGGGTGACCCAGGAGCAAGAGAAGAAAAGACGAGAAGAAAAAAACGAATGCATTTGTATCTCATAAATGGATTAATTAGTGGAATTGTACCGAGGACGAATGTATATGTCGCATGAATATACAGTGACGACCGGAGCTTGGCCACGACAGACATAGTATGTATATAAGTGAATGTGTAGATTCCGTCCAGCCCAGGTCTTCATTGCTCTTTTCGTCACTTACGAGTATTCCGATATTCCTACAACTTGTTCTTCGTTCTCTCATTTCCTTCCGCGATTTATGTTCGCCAACGTTCTTTCATATTTTTTTCTACTTACGTACATAATTTGCATTTTTGTACTTGTCCCCGATCGAAGGGGTTAGTGATGGCTAGGAAAATTGTAATTCGACGATTTCAACGACAACGTCGGAGTGTTTCGCCCAGGAAGAAAATGAGGCGATCACATCCGACTTAATTATAAATACGTCCATATTATAAATATATATACGAATAACGATCATAAGTGTTAAATGAAAAACGCTAAGAAGCGAGATTAGTGAGTCATTAGTTATTATTTATGACTATTAGAGTTTGAGTATTCCACACTAGCCAGGCACTCGTGAACATGACAATCCGTGCGCATTTGTTTGTTTTTTTTTCAAATTTTCCCTTCTTCTCTTTTTGTATCTTTGGATCTGTGATTACGTCTCGTTAATATTGATACGTTGTTGAATTTATCGATGTTAATCATTCTTGATGATTATATAGTATTCGGATGGATTCGAGGGCAAAGGGCGGACTTAGTCATATCATATTTAAGATTAACGATGAAAAAAAAAACAAACGAAGCTAAAACGGCGAGTATGCGATAATCGCAAGTGGATGGAGTCGCAACGAACTTCGGGATATGTATCGCGTAATCGAATTCGGTCAAGTTATTTACGTAAGAAACGTTTAAATATAATAGTTAATATTATATCGTCGTCGAAACCCTTTCTCCTTCCTACCTTCTCCCTTCCCTGACACGGAACTAGATTATCATTATCACTCGAGTTAGAACGAAAAAATATTGTCTGTTTATTGATTACAAATTTAATTGTAATATTGTAACATATTTTATGTAAACGATTATTATAAAATATTCGTACTCAAAATGAACAAAAAAATGTTACGTACCGTTTATTTTTTCTCAACCCGAACTTAATTCGATTGAAGGCTCTTTCGATTGCTCCAATGCTATGCTCGGCTGCGTTTCTTCCAGCGGTATATTTGTTTGCGTCGAAGCGCTACTTTTTCTGTCTTCGGTCGCATCGGTTACGACCGAAGTGACCAAAAGTGGCTCTGATTTCTTGGGAGTATAATCAAACATTTGCACCAGAGATTCTGGTTGGTCGGACCACAATTTGTAGGATTTGGCGTACGGAATTCGTCTCTGAGTACCGCATACCAAACACGTCGACTTCACGGCTTTAACAGGCTTTGATACGAGCCTTATTCTGGCTGTTTCACCAGGAATAAGAGGAGAGCGACAGCTTTTGCATATTGTTCTTTTTATGGCTGGTTCCCTGTTCACGAATTGTAAATTACCAACTTATCCGAATGGACACGAAAACACGATCGCTGAATTCGTCATTTGGATATTTTAGGTTGGAAAAGTGAAATTCACTGGTGTAACTGAACTTTTCAAAAGAAATTCTTTGAAAAACTGTGTATTGAGCTTACTCACATCCTGAGAACTGCCTTTTTGGCGCAACTGATCAGGATGTTCCCATAGTGAGAGGCCGCAACTTCACTACTCGGAGCGATGAAACGACTCGCCTGCGATAAATAATCTCGTTCACGGATTTAGTCTTTCAACGGAATAATACATTCGCAATGATGATCCTTGTTTACCTGATACAAGTAATTCATCCTCTCGAAAACGTCTTTTCCTTGACACAATTTTGACTCGCTCGAATTCATATCGGTTTTGCCCCCGTTTGATGCATTTGATTAGAACTCATACAAAACCAAACAATGGTATTTTAAATAGGAGGTCTGAAATTACATACTTGGATAGGTTAGGTATGAATATTTGTTTACTCAATTTAGTGTAGCACGTCGCTGAGATGAGGCGCTACATTCCAATGCATATGAATAGTATGGTCAACGAAGTCAGATGTGCATAGAAGGACAGTTCTTAAGGAATATATGTGCCGATTCTGCTGGGGGGCTGCCCCCATTGGTAGTTCTCAAGTAGTGGCGCTGACGGCGGTTTTCATTCTCGCTCTCGTTTTCTCTCGTTGGAAGAATGATGGTGTCCTGCTTACTCCTGTAGATGTTATACTTCGGGGAATAGTCGTGCCCTGCTTCCTCTTATAGGTATTGCAATATACAGGGTGTCCTACGACGGAATATCATCCATGAAATGGGGGTTTGGGGGTGAAATTCTAAGTCGATTGATACAAGTATGTATAGTTCCCAGATAAATCCCTGAATTATTATTAATATTTCAACAAACCCACCATTTGATTCGCCTTGAACTCGCTGTTTCTAGGGAAAAATGTTAAAAAAATATTCTAGAAACGTTTTTTTGCATTTTCACAGTCTAATTTTGCACTTTCGGGAAAAACTCGGGCATATTCGTAATCAGCGGAAAATTTCCGATTAAATAGACCCTTTTAATACTTAAAAAACGGAAAAAAAATTTTTTCGGCCTCCCAGGCCCATTTTGCCGGAATCTCAAAAATCGCGAAATTTCAAAAGGCCGTAGGTTGAGTGTACTATACGCTATCGACTTTCATTTGGGGGGTTCGGAAAAGGTTTTTGCCTAACTTAAATAATGGCGTTGGATTCGTATCGATTTCTCTTATAGTTTTCCCGGAAAGTCCACTTGAAAAATCGCTAAAAAAAACGCAAAGGGGTATGTATGGAAAAATTTGCAAAAATCGATGGTCCAACTTT
>JAPYZI010004596.1:0-13105 GCA_030523105.1 Ophioninae sp. A BG-2022a
TTGGAAAGGTTGGTTGACTCCAGAAAAAAAAATGGATTACTTTTCAGTACACCTAATACTTATGGTAAACCTGCTTATTATCTTCGATACGAAACCGAACGATTTATATCTACGAGTCAAGAAATATCAGCACCATCGATCAATCGATGAAATTTTTTGAGTTTTTCACACGTATACACATTGGAATCAACTACTCACAGCAATTGTTTTCATGTTTTCTGCGACGAACTTTTTTTCCCAGTGTAATAGTTGCGGGGAAGATAAATTGTATGAAATAGCTAACGCAACGATATATATATATATATATATATATTTGTATACGTATCGTAGGTACGATTCGATATAGCACAGACTGAACGTGTAGAACGGAAGATGCAAGGATTAGGACCGTGGTAAATGTTGCATCCTCTTATATAGGGTCCTAGTCGGATGCAAGAACGCGAATACCCCCGCAAGAGCACGTGATCCGTTTTGACTCCCCTTCTCCCCACACCGAACCAACCACCCTCACTCCCGCTACAACTGCGCGCCACGATCGTCGCGCCATCATCATCATCACCATGATCATCATCATGATTGAAGCAGCGGGGAATATACGTAGCCGCTTGGTCCAGTCTTTTTCTCTCTCTCTCTCTCTCTCCCTCTCTTTCCATCTTTCTTCATCTCTCTGTTACGTCCTCCCGCTCTTGGTTGGTCCGGTCTTTCTACGGTGCTTTGCCGCGTGGTACTGGTTCGACAGTGTGCCCCGCGACCACAAATCACCCCGAGTTCGATTTCCACGCCGATAAATCAAGCTTTATTGGTTTCAGCGAACACGCGCGACGAGAGCACGAGTCCCCTTGCTCACACGAGCCTTACAACCCTCAGTTCTGCCTCTCTCTCTTTCTCTCTGTCTCGCTTCTGCTCTCCCGGTAAATATCCATTCTCTTGCACCCGCGAATCTCCGCCTGCGTCTGGTTGAAAAATAAAAAGAAAAAATGTCCATTTCGAAGGTTTTACTTTATTCTCCACCGCTGCAAGCACACGCTGGGTGCATGCATATACGGATGCGATACGTAATCCTCTTTACGCGTTATAACATTGCATTCCAGACGATAAAATTTGAACGAGAGATTCCATGCACGTATAAACATGGGCAGAGATGGTTTTTAATAGGATCGACTAGAAGGGACGTCCTCATAGATGATTGTCCTCGTAGTACTCACTCGGTAAATCACTTTATGTATTCACACCCAACTTCGGTTAAATTGCTTTTAACGAACAGCAATCCGGGTTTTTCTTGGTAGCTAATAATGACTTGTCAATTTTATAATGAATTAATAATTAATCAAATAATAGTTAATAATTGCTTATTAAGAACATTAAGCAACGTCCATGTAAGAGCTAAACGTATTGACAGCAAACTTAACGTGTAAGTAAAAGAATTCAGAGAATACAATTAAGGTAACAAACCCCTTTAAACAGTACCATAAAATCGTCGTTCGATAGTACTAAAGTGTATTCCCACGTCGACGATATTTGACGGATACAGTTGTTACGTGTGACGGACGATGCGTCACTACGACGGTGTCACGATGTAATACGCGTCGAAGTTGCTCGCGCACACTTCAGTTCGAAATCATATTTCTATTGGGAAAAGAAAATACAGAAGGTTGGACTGTGACTCGGTGAGGGAAGGGAAGGAACGTTCGAATTAAATATGATTACATCGGGATGCTGATTTCTATTCGATTTCGTCAGTGGAAGGTAGGATTTTTCTTGCTTCGTTGTTAAGAGGGGGACGTATCAGCGACGAAACTTCGATGCAGCGTCGGCTCGCTTCGGTAAAAGAAAATTAGTGCGAGATACTGCTATCTACCGCGAGGCAACATTGTCGCTAGAGTCTGGGAAGCCTCGACGGGCTTCGTCGAGGCTTCCCAGACTCTAGCGACAATGTTGAAATTTCCGACGGCTGACACTGGAAATTTCGACATTTGCAGCGCCCCGGCATTCGCCGGAACTAAACTTCACTAATGTCGGACGATATTTTCTCGAAATCGTAAACAAATACCTACGAGTCATGGTTTCCCATGGATCTTTTAAAATATGTGACAGAATCAAATGATTGATGTCCCAAAATATGTGTTTCGAATATGGCTACGCGGCTCTTCTCCCCTCCGAGTCGTGATCCTAACCAAACTTTTTATTTTTCCGCATTTCAATCGCGACGCTCGCATGCTTATACAATTTGTAATTTTTTTTTTTTTGTGGTTTTGATAAATATGGGGAGAAGATAGCCGTTCGTCTATCAATTTGACATTGTCTGGTCAAATTTCATGAAATTTTGAAGAACCGTTCAGAACATCCATGGGAAGGGTGTACGACTCCCTCTTAAAGTCAGATCAGCTATTGAGCAATGTGACACGAGTATGCATCAGCATATTCAGATGGTGTAACAAATAACATATATTGTTTATTATGAAAAACATTTTTAAATCTCTTAATTGTTGGAAAACGTCATCGAAAAACATCCTCAAATTCGATTCGACTTAAGTATTTCAATTCATGTTTTATTTGCGGAAAGTATTTCTGTAAAAATAGGGCGATTCAAGCGGATAATAAACGACACTGATGGATCGGTGGTCGGAGTTCGATTCCGATGGTACTTCGTATTATGTAGCGTTGTACATCGTTGATACTCAACGCGGTGACAACATACCCGAGCATCAGCTGGCGCGTTAACCGATCCGCGAAAGTCTGTACTTATGAGATCTCGAGTGACGAGATACTTTAATGAAAATCTATGCTCCGAGAAATCGAAAGTAGGACTGACATCTGATGAAGGAAATTTCGAAAATTTGAGATAAAGAAACGCATTATCTCGGATTCTAAAGATGTACCTTCAACGCTGTGGAACCTTCAGATCGACACGAGTTTCTGTCAGACTCTCCGTACGCTTGGCAATTGCAATATACCAATTGCTTTTATGAGCCAAAAAAGTACGACTACTTTTTTGGCTCGTAAAAGAAGCTAAAATTAAGTGTAGTAAAAAGAAATCCATGATTTTTCGAATAGAAGTCTTTAGCTATCTGGCAATTGCAGTGTACTGTAGCTTTAAGGGAATGACGAACACGCTGGAAACTTTCGACGCGTGCAAAATTAGACTGGGAAAATGCGAAAAACCTTTCGGGGATATTTTTTCGACAGTTTTCCGTAGAATTTGAGGATTTAGGGCGAATGAAATGGTGGATTCGTGCTCAGGGGATAAAATTACATCGAAATGGACCAATAAAAAAGATATTAAAAATCGAAAAATTTTTTTGATTTTTAGGGAAAATAAGTTTTTTCACTAAATCATGGATAACTTTTTTTCCTTTGGGATTTGGCACTCCACTTTGCGTTCAATCTCTTCGTTATGACTTTATCTTCAAAATGCTTTTTTAATCATTAAAATCCGATGATTTTTCGATTTTTGGCAGAATTTCAAAGTTGGACCATCGATTTTTACTAATTTTTCCATACATACCCTTTGCCTCTTTTTTTTGCGATTTTTCAAGTGGATTTTCCGGGAAAACTATGAGAGCTATCGATACGAATCCAACGCCATTATTTAAGTCAGGCAAAAACCTTTTCCAAACACACCCATTGAATCTACATAGCATATGAGAAGCTCACTCTACGACCTTTTGAAATGTCATGATTTTTGAGATTCCGGAAAAGTGGCCGGGGCGGCCAAAAAAAATTTTTTTCATAAAGTTGAGATGGTAAAAAAAAATCCTTGTATTTTAACAAAGAACTTTTAATCGCTGTGAGAAAAGTAGTTACAGAATAAAAAATCGAAACTTACGTTGCCGGAAAATTCGAGAATAAATGCAAAAGCGTTTTTGTTGGAAATTAAAGAACAACGTGGAATATACTTGCGGATAATTCCTTTGCGTATTGATTATGGACGTTATATTCATTTTGCGGGAGTTCGGATTCATGGTATGTACGGTATATGTTTGGGGCGTTTATTCGAAATCTCGTCCCTTCCCCGCGTTAATTCCATTCGAGTTTCTCGGCACAGTCGCGATGCGCTCCGCGCGAATCCGGCCGTGAGTAATTCATCGTCCACGGAACAATGGGATAACGTGGGTGCACCGTTCGCACTGCGTTGGCTCTGACATTGGCACTAAAAAGCCCGTGCGCCACACTGAACTCCTCTTTAGCATCGAACCGTTTCTTACCACTCGGTAATGACGTACACGTGTGGAATCGTTGCACTGGGATACTTCGCATTGGAACGGTTACGTAATTCATTAACGCAGTCCTCTAGTTTCTCGGCTGTTTTTTTACGGCTTCTTCAATAATTTTTTACGGGCAAACCATCGGAATAATCAATCTCATTGTTTCTGCATAATCTTTATTAACATTTAAATAAGCTTTACAAATTTTTTCAAGTCAAAATATATAATAGAATAAAAGTTATAGCGGCCGACAGGAAGACATCAAGTAAAAGAGGTGCTTGACGGTGACCAAGATTGCGGCTCTTCTGCTTATCGGAAATTAAAAAACCAAACGGCATTTTAATCTCCATGTTTAAGACTAGCGATTGACATAGATTGAATTCTAAATTACAAAAATTTACTTTATTATACACTTTTGAAAATGACATTCTATTTTTTACTTATTTTTTCTTAAGTTTTTCGCTTGTAGAAAAAAAACTATCAAAGCAATCAAGATAATCCTACGCTAATCGCTGATTTAAAACATATTAAAGATGCTGTATAAATTTGAACAAGATCCGTGCAGTAGTTTCTGAAATATCGTGGTTACCATTTCGAAAAATGGTGTTTCGGGAAAAATGCGTTTTAAAGTTCGTGCATATGCACGAACTTTTAAAAGCGTTTTTTAAAGAACTTTTAAAAGCGTTTAAACGCTTTTGAACGCTTTTCATTTTTCTAATATGGCGATTATAGCTTTGACGAAAATCGTTCTTTTTCTGCACCCTGGAGTTTTCACAATTTCCATAACTTCGAAAGAGTGTTCTACCGTACGAAAGTATTATTGTTGATGAAATATTGATGTATAAATAATAATAGTACTGTTTGTTCATTTTCCCTATAGTACCAACCTCGAAACTCCAGATCATTCGTAATAAAAAAAACCATGGACAATTGAATTTTTGTTCAGGTTCTAAGCGAATGGAAACCCGTTTACATCCGGTTGCACTACATATCCGCAACACGACACATATTGCGAGCGCTTTTTTCGTTATTCTAGATTCATTTCCGGTCCGACTGGACATAATCTCCTTTCCAACACCAACAAAAGGCAACGAAGGTCCCTTTGATGGCTTTAATGGCGTTCTCGTTGAAAACCGTAAACAAACACTTTCAAAGCTTTGGTGTAGATGGAAAAGTAACGAGATTCGAATAAATGGCAAGAAGGACGAGAAGCGATCAATGCCAGCGGGTCACTAGCCCGAGTTCATTAATCACCGCTATGCTTTCGCTCGCATGGTACTTCACTTAATTATCCGCCCTGTCACATTGGCCCAACCCCCAAAAGAATAAAATCCATTTAATTTTCGTTTTGCTAATTTATCTAGCAGCCTCGGAAAAAAATTCTTCATTATCAATGATATTACAAAATTAAATGCAATATTCAAAATAAAATGTTTGGAATTTGCACAGAAGCAACGTTTTGGGCTCGTAAAATACGTAACCACAAAATTCGGATTCTTTTCATAGCCCGTGTTTTACTGGCTAATTGCAGTCATAATTTCCTTATTGTATATATGATATTTTTCAACACTCCGTTTGGTTAATTCTCTCGGAACCGTTTCTTTGGATGTCGAGGCATCCGGCCGACCGATACGCCTACGCCAACAAGACAAAGCCGTAACTAACCCCTGTATACTTGGACGTTGTGACCACCCTAAAAAGGAAAACAAGTTTTCGCACCTGGAACAAGAGCACTCCTCTGGAATTGGCTTTTGCTTGCATGTATCTATTTACGCGTCTCAAGGATACCTATGGTTAAGATTGGACCGAAATACTGGGTGTAACTTAACTACTAGAGTTCTGTTCAAGAGCCTATTCTACAGTGGTTTAATATCGAGTAAACTATTTGTTTGGGTTTGTTTGGGTTGTAAAACACGAGCAAACATATAAAGAAAGAAAATCAAAAGAAATAAGAGACGAAGACTAATTAAAGAAAAAAAAAAGCGAACATTATCGTTAAGTAATGTTTACTTATTGGGTTAATTCGAGGATAGAGAAGAGATGACCCAAAAAAACACTTTCATCAATTTTTATTAAGAAAATACAAGATTTTGTATCGCCACTCGGTTGCTGTCATCATTATTGCGACATTGGCTCCAAATGTGCACCAGAAAATAAATCAGAAATTGAGCCATTTCCGCTGGAGTCGTTCGCACCAATGTTTTTCAGCCAACGATAAAAATGATAGGCGCAGTTATCGTAATCAAATTGTTGACGTATGTAGACATTTTTATTCTTGCCGAGTTTTGGGCTTCAGCACGTAGGATCGATACCTACTCTTTTATAAGATAACCTCTAAGAGAGTTTCCGTTTTTTATTTATTTCGACGAATGAAGAGTGAGCCATCTCTCCTATATATTTCATAAGTGATGACCTTCATTTTTCAATCCATGAATCATGCCCTAAATAATCAGGCCATCCACGAAGGAATGATGACGGCTTCTCATCATGATGATGGGAGGCTCCAGCGCCCCGGCATTCGCCGGAACTAAATTTCACAAATGTCAGACAATGTTTTCTCGAAATCGTAAACAAATACCAACAAGTTATGATTTCCCATGGATCTCCTAAAATATGTGACAGAATCAAAGGGTTGAGGTCCCAAAACGTGTGTGTCGAATATGGCTACGCGGCTCTTCTCCCCTCCAAGTCGTGATCCTAACCAAACTTTTTATTTGTCCGGATTTCCATCACGGCGCTCGCGTGGTAACACAATCTGTACTTTTTTTCCGATTTTATTCATGTGCTGAGAAGACAGCCGTTCGTTTATCAATTCGACGTTGTCTGATCAAATTTCATGAAATTTTGAAGAGCCGTTTAGGAAATCCATGGGAAACTATCAGCCTGATAGTTCCAACGATTACGTTCTGGTAATATAAACGTGGAAGATGAGGCACATTCCGGTACAGGACAATCGGTGGAAATGTCGATAAAATCATGGAAAACGTCGAGTACGACCGGCATTTCAGCACTTAGATACCCTATTTCCTAGGAACGAAAGATTAGCCGGAAAATCGTTTGTAATCATTTGCATAAGGTTGGTCACAAGAAGAAGCTCTATTGACGTGAAAGCCCGAAAAACATTTGGTCCAAATTGATGCCTGCGATTCTTTGCTGAAACGTAACAAAATCAACCCACGTTTTTTTTTTCAAACGGATGGTAGCTCACGATGAAAAACGGATCAGATACGAGAACAACAGTCGAAAAAATGATGGACCAATCCCCGTGAGCCAGCACAAATGATCGCCAAGCCCGGATTACCGGCCTAGAAGGTTTTGTTACGTGTTCGCTGGGATTGGACGAGAATCATCCACGATGAGCTGTTCCCAACGGGCCAAACACTCGATTCGGACCTCTATTACCAACCACTGGCTAGATTGAAGCATGCGATCGACCAACAGCGCTCGGAATTGGCCAATACGAAGGGTACTCTGTCCCATCAAGACAACACCAGCCCGCACACGTCTTCAACGATACGCCAGAAGTTCCGAGAGCTTGAATGGGAGGTTCTATCGCACCCGCAGTTTATAGTCCAGACCTGGCACCGAGCGATTATCACCTTTTCAAGAATTTGCAAAGCTTTCTTGACAGTACAAAACAGGCCTCAAAGAGACGCTTGTGAAAATACGCTGGTCAAGTTTATTCGATAAAACTATAAAATCGCGGCTCCAGCCTAATACCGCTCCAAACATTTTTCTAATTTTTTGTATCCCTAAAAAATAATATCTTAAGTAATATTAAGGGGACAAGATAACGGATTTGCGGACAGTTCACATTTATCTTGAGACTGGAAATTTGTTTGGGTTTATTTGGGTTTGTTCATTCGAGATAGATGAACAAACCCAAATAAACCCAAACTTTTGGCCTTCGCACCGGCAGAAATATTTTTTTGGATAAAAAAAAAAGTTTTAAAACGAAAAATCACGTTATATTTGTTTTCCCTCCAGTGTAATTACATTTTTTAACGATTTTTTTTTTCATTCTGCTACTTCGCTCAACTTCATTGAACATGTAACATTGTTCTTTATCCATAATAATAACCCAACAAAATTTCGCACCAATGTTGAGCCGGCGCCGTGATTTTATAGTTTCTTTTTTTTTGTTAATAGGGACGAAGACTTGTTCAATCGTGGAATTATAAAATTGATAAAAGTAATCGAACAAAACGGTGCATATTTAATCGAAATCGGATAATTCTAACGATTTTAATTTCATGGTCGAAACAAAACGAAGAAGCGATCAGAACTTTTGACTTCACTGAATACATTAGGACTTAAAAAGCTGCCTTCGTATTCGATCAAACTTTTAACGATAAAAACAACAACAAGAATGATATATGTTTTCTCGAATAAAGACCCGGAATTTGGATAGGTGACGAAACCCTGTCAGAAGCACGCTACGAATTGTGAAGGGCACCTTTAGGCCGAAGTATTTCCGGGCGATAACAGCTCTCCGTCGTTACCTTTCGCTCCCGATGTAATCTCCCAGACGCACACGAGGGTTCATTGCCGTGGTTCGTGCACATTTGCAATCCAAGCTTCCGCTCTTTCTGCAACGGTGTAACCCTTCTTATTCCACTTTATCCCACAAGTTCTATCGTTGGAATTTACTTCGTTTTCGCATAAGTAGAATACACAGAGCGTTACACACGAACCCACACGCCATATCTATAACGTTCTCATTCAACGAGATTGCTGTACGGAGATGCACTCTCGGACCCTTTGCTCTCCACACGACTCCTCCGCTTCCTCGTTCATGCGCGCGAACAAACGGCTATATGTATTATACGGAGTACGAAAAGTATCCTATCCGTATACGGCGTGTAAATTGTGCATGACCGTTCCGTAGACGAAATCTTGATAGCATTGCTTCGCAAAGTATAAGACTGATTGTTTCCGTATGGGTGATGACGATATTGCAGTCTCGTTACGGGATCGTCTCGGTGTGAAATATTCAAAAAATCGTTTTTCGTTTTTTTTTTTAAATTTCGTTGAAACAATTTCTAACTTCTCGAGCCATTATTTTTTTTCAAACACTGAAATCGTTCTGAATTTTGATGCCAAAGGCTGATTACCAATTTTAACGATTCTTGGAAAGAACGACGTAAGTCGTAAACAATATTGCACCGATTATTTTACCCACTCAAAAGTTCGTTTTCCAAAAACGCGGAAACGCGTCGTTCTCGGTTTTCAAGAAAAATGCCAAATACGAAGTTTCGGCGATTAACTTACGCTTAATTTTAGTAAAAATGTACGTTTTCTGTTTTACCCCCTTAAGGGATCGTTTCAGTGTGAAATTTTCAAAACATCGTTTTTTTGCTTTATCGTATAGTATACACTGTTCTAAACATTTTCTCAGATTTTTAAATCGAAATTCATATTATTACGGTCGCTACAGCGTTTCTTGTAGAAAGGGAATGGAGCGGTACTACGCGGGATTAAAATCTTTAAACGTGTTTTTCTCGGTATGGTGTTTTTCAAAACGGTGACCACTCTCAAAGGAAGAATTTTGAAGATATCTATTTCCAATTTATTTTTAGATACACCCATACGAGAACACAAGCTTAAGGGGGTCCTCTAGTTTCTCGGGTCGAAAAATCGATTTTTTTTTCATAAATCACATCCACAACACGTGTACAATATGTGTGCCAAAGAATTTTTCGATATTCGAAGTGGTTGACAAGTTACGGCCTTGGAACGGAGCAGGTATACAGAGCACGCGCCGCACATGCGCGAACTTTCAAACACGTTTTTCTCGAAACACCATTTTTGGAAACGGTGACTACGATATTTCAGAAACTACTGCACCGATCTTGTTCAAATTTATACAGCATCTTTAATATGTTATAATCCAGCGATTAGCGTAGGATTATCTTGATTGCTTCGATAGTTTTTTTTCTACAAGCGAAAAACTTACGAAAAAATGAGTAAAAAACAGAATGTAATTTTCAATAGTGTATAAATAAGTGAATTTTTGTAATTTATTATTCACTCTAGGTCAATCGCTAGTCTTAAATATGAAGATTAAAATGCCGTTTGGTTTTTTGATTTCTGATAAGCAGAACAGCCGCAATCTTGATCACCGTCAAGCATCTCTTTTACTTGATGTCTTCCTGTCGGCCACTATAACTTTTATTATATTATATATTTAGATTTCAAAAAATTTGCAAAGCTTATTTAAATATTAAAAAAGATTATGCAAAAACAATGAGATTCCCTGAAACTAACCATTCTCGTACGCGCTTAGGAAATGTATACGTTATGCATAGGAAAATATATAAATGAAAAATATCGTATTCTCATGAGTTACGAGCATCAAGGCTGATCATTTATTTCATTTATTTAATTCGATCGATGGACTTAACCTCACACCTGAAATTACTTCAAAATGATTAATCCGATATAAACCCTCAGCATTCTATATATACTTACGTAGCAAAAGTATAGTTATAACGAAAAGGAATCGCGATCAACTCTCGCAAATGTATGCGCCATGATTTTATCCTACGAGTGTCCTGTGTGGTACAATATGCGAGTTGATAGGAGACGACAACCAAGTCCGTTCACGCTTTCAGTTTCTACTTTTACGTTTTATCATTTATTCGCCCACCAAGAAATAAATGTGTCCAGCGGACGTTGCGGACATGGATAAGTATAGTCAAGGTCCGCCAAGGTTGACGCCCGATGCTGATCTGGATATCTTCAATGCAAATGATTTTCATAACAGGCAAATCCAAATGTAACTATACGGAACGATGAACGTGTAGGACACAAAATCTGTATGCAACCATTAAGTGAAGACGCTTTAATATCAAATTGGATAGAACTTTGGGTTTATATAAAATAGGACCGAACTTGATCCGTTTCAAAAATCGTAGGGTTGCAATGGAATTTGAGATTGTATTGTAATTTGACTACGAAATTGGTTGTAAAGGGGATCGGTCGATCTGAACGAGGTTACTCTACGTTAAAAATTTTCTGGGTCGAAGTTGTAGCGCATTATGGTAATTGAGTAGATATGATAGGGCGATGGTAGAATTTCGACGGCTGACGCCGATCTGGTGCCGTGCCAAAGACTGTCGATAAAATAAAATGATGGATGGCAGCGATCAGTCTGACATCCGTCAACGTATCTTCTCTATTTTCGATAGTTATAGATTGGCCTGATTCTTTGCCAAATTTTTTTTTGCCTTTGCTCGTGTCTTTAAAGTAAAGATTTCCGTATGGATTTTTTTGTTTGGGTTTATTTGGGTTTATTCGGGTTTGTTTGGGTTTATTCGGGTTTGTTTGGGTTTAGTTGAGTTTGTTTGGGTTTATTTGGGCATTTTTGGGTTTGTTTGAGTTTATTTGGCTTTGTTTGGGTTTATTTGGTTTTGTTTGGGTTTGTTTGGACATTTTTGGGTTTGTTTGAGTTTATTTGGGTTTATTTGGGTTTGTTTGGGTTTATTTGGGTTTGTTTGGATTTATTTGGGTATGTTTGGGTTTGTTTGAGTTTCTTCGGGTTTTCAATTCGTCCGGGTTTGTTTAGGTTTATACAACACAAAGATTACAAGTTTTTAATTTATTTTATTGAATTATTTATATAATTTTAGTTTCATTAATTGTATAATTACGGAGAACTATTTCTTGATTTCAATATGATTTTTTAAATATATTTATGTTGAATAATTATTTGATCATTTGTATTTAATTTTATATTTTATATTATTAATTTTCTTCTTTTTATTTCTATTATTTTTTCTACACCTGGTATGTTCGTATTTAAAAGTGAATCTTTGGAAGATATACATTGACAACGAAAATAACAAGCTGCTTTAAAATACACAAATTTTAGGAAGAGTTACGCCAAAAAGTAATTTAAGTCAAGTTGACAGTAAACTTTGTTGGAGTATGTTAACGAATTATTTACAAAATGGATAACGTTGTTTAGCCAAATTAATTCGAATATTATTAATTCAAAAAGTAATTAAAGCTCGGAACGATTAAAGGTGGTCATGTTTCGTATGAATGTTTCAATCCGAGCTATCCATTATGTTTTATCTGTTATCACACGCAACGGTTGATCGACGAGAGCAATTGGAGACCGATGACGCATAGTTGAAATCTTTTCGTCGTACCTTACCGGTATATAAATATTGCGAGTTGGAGGATGCAAACTATGAGAACCGGAGAGAATGGAATCCTCTGCATTTCCGTCGCTCTTTCTCTCTCTCTCTCTCTTGTTCGGTCACGTGGTTGGTAAGATAGCTGTAACGCGATATAGAGACACGAAGGAGCTGCTACGTAGCGACGTCAGCGTGTAGGCGATCCGCAATCGGTAGGGTATCGATTTAAAGGAATCGTCTCAGTGTTGACCCTTCGAAAAATTACTGATTTTCGGGATTTTTTTTTTAACGTTGTAATAAACTAATCGGTCTGGTTTTTTTTTTATAAATAAATACATTCCTGCCGAATACAAAATGATTTTTTTTACGTTCATTTATTTAGTATATGAAAATTAAATAAATTGTTGAAACGACACGTTAAAAAAAAAAAGGTCCTGTACGATGTCCACGATTGCGGCCGCAATTTTGATGTGAAACCAAAATTTCAAAAAGATTATTAATCTGTAGGAAAGTCGCTATCGCGCTATGGAGGTTTTTTTTTAAGTTTGACAAAATAGCGGCGGTTTCAACAAAAAATATCAAATTTGGCCCTTTTTATCGACAGTTTTTCGTAAAAAATAGGAAGATTTAAAAAAAAAGCTTCCATAGCGCGATAGAGAATGACGTTAAAAATGTTCTCTCAAAATTGGAAATAGATATCTTCAAAACTCTTCGTTTGAGAGTGGACACCGTTTTGAAAAACACCATTCCGAGAAA
>JAPYZI010004597.1:0-13101 GCA_030523105.1 Ophioninae sp. A BG-2022a
AGACTCACTAAATGTATCCCGATCGCCTAAGAGAAGCTCACTCTACGTCCTTTTGAAATATCGTGATTTTTGAGATTCCGGCAAACTGGGCCTGGGAGGTCGAAAAAAATTTTTTTCCGTTTTTTAAAGATTAAAAGGGTGTATTTGATCGAAAATTTTCCGCTGATTACGAATATGCCCGAGTTTTTGCCGAAAGTACAAAATTAGACTGGGGAAATGCAAAAAACTTATCAAAAATATTTTTTTGTCATTTTTCCCTCGAAATTTTGGGTTTTCGGGGAAATAAATGGTATATTCGTGTTCAGGGGACAAAGTTACATCAAAATGGACCATTAAAAAAAAATATTTTAAATCGTGTCGTAAACACAATCTTCACAATTTTTTTCAAAATTTTGGTAAATGTCGAGCCTGTTCCTGTTAGAGCAAGCGTCCTTTGTACACACAATAAATTTCATTCAAAGCGGTTGAATAGTATGGAAGAAATTGGATTTTCAAATTTCCATATGGCTCGGAACGTGTTTGTCATTCGCTTAATAGAATCGTCGAGTGTTTTGAGACAGTGGTAATATTTTTTTAAGCTATTCGTGTACAGAAATAAATTTAATGATGAAATAAATTTAACGATAGAAGTTCTTGAAAACCGCTCGATTTTATTCATCAAGTAAATTGGATTCGTCACGTTAATCGTAGCATTCGAATTTGCCAGCAACACTCAACTTTCGCGAAACATTACAATTTTTTCTCTGTCATCTTCTCCCCGATCGTCTGAGTACCATCCTCCGTTTCATTCGCGTTTCACCGTATAATCGCTTCACTTCGATAAATCGTTTTCTCCAACGAGAATTTCCCTCCTGCAAACTCGGCAGCGGGAGAAACTTTGAAACTGTTACAGTAAGAGAAAGCGGATGAGAAGGTCTGGGATTGTTTATCTGAATAGCAGACCGAGACGAGGGAGAATGCATCCACGAGCAATCGAGCGCTATCGATTTGTTTGTATCTGCGAATATTTGACTAACGACTCTATCAAGTTTAATGGGAAAGCATTGGAAGTTTCAAGCGTCGTTGTATGTCGATATTATCAAGCCCCGGAGGCTTTTGCACCGTTAATTGCAAAAATAATTAGTACGTTTCTCGATTACAGCGAAATTATTCGACAATCAAATTGTATCGGTAAAACTTTATCCTCTTATACTCGATGAAGATGCGAGCAATTAAATTACGAATGGGAAAATGTCTGTCTCGTATTTAAACCTGACAAGAATAACACTGAATACTTTCGGGATAAATTTACATTTAGGATCCTCGATTAATTAATTTAATGAAAAAGTACATACTTGTTAAATCGAAAGGAACTCGGAATAATCATATTTAATGTCGAACTCGGTGTGACTACCACAGTAATTGTCATTATTTCAGTCTACGGTTTATCGTTCCAGTACTTTTGCTCGAGTTTTCCATAATTGTGCCATTTTATCCAGCTATCGCAGACTCGAGTCTTCGATACAACGCTTTCCTTATACAATAATCCAAATGGATATAAAATACGAGACCTCCACACGCCCCGTTGGTGTTTCCCAGATTCAGATTCGTTATCGAGAAATGCAGAGGCCCCTTTATTATTTCATTCCTCGTAAAATTGTTTTTTTTTTGCACCATTAGCGATTTTTATCTTTTTTTCGATTTTCGACTTCTTTATCTCATCCGCGTGATACAGATATAAACAGTCGACGTGAAAACACCGAACGATATTTCGACTATATTCTTTAGTCCTTGATTCTCGCCCCTTTTTTTTTTACCTACACCAGACTCGCCTGCAGAGTGCTTCTTCACCCTTTTTTGCTCCTTCCGGAAGCCGGTAAACGGCATATAATCGTCCTATGGAAGCGGGTGTCGCTGGGCGGGCTGATCCTTTTGTTAACCTACGAACAATGCGCGGCCGCGGTCTCTTCCGCGTCTGACCGCAGCCCGAGCGTTACTACTTGAAAATTTCCCGGTCCACACACGAAACGAATATACTTCTGAAAAGCTTTTCGTTTCGTGCTCTCTTTCCCGATGTGGTCTAACCGCGAGCGTGTATCCTCCCTGAGAAATGGCTCCGTAACCGTTATCGTCTGCAGCGCAATCACGCACGGATTTCCAAAAGAAAAGGTATCAAAAAGACTAGCCACCAGTCGAGTTGCTACTTCCATCGCGGTAGTACAGAGAATTCTAGTCTGCAAGAAATGTCACTCGAGCAAAGCTGCTCAAAAACGTTAAGCTTGGTTATGTTTACTCGACCCGAAAGTTAAAATGATTCTGCTGGTGAAGAAACGCGTTAACGTTTCTTTGGAACTTTGCTTGAAAATTATGGAATTGAATGACTTGACGTTTTGACAAGAGACGTCTAATTACTCTAGAAAACAACCAAACCCCTATACCCCTGGAGATTTATATTTTTTAAAAAGAACTATGTAAATGTTTATTACTGATTGAGTTTGAAAGCATCCATTTTTCGAAAATGATCGAAAATGCACGATGTTAAATTTGACATTATTTTTTCGTAACTTTTTACAAAAGGCTAATGATTTTTAATAATTATTTGAAAGGTCAATTACATCATCTTCATTCATGTAGTAACTTGTTAACTATACAAGAAACATTTGAGACGCGCGAGCTTGTTCATTGGAGCCCTTAAAGGTGGTGATGCTTTTGATAAGGTTGTTCGTTGGTGATATTATTTTTTTAATAATGGCATGTTATTGTAAACAATTAGTTGAACGCTAAATTTATCATATGCATTTACGAGGTTACTTGTACCTGTTCGCACCACTTACAAGCCATTTTAATTTGAACAATCGAATTTATTACGCGATCAAATGAATTCGCAATCGCCACCAGTCAAATAGCAATAAAGCATCATCGTTATCGTTACAATTTAAATGCCAAAAGCTGTTTTTATTTATTTATAAAGTATTTTAATCACGTTGGAATAATTACGTTTACAATTAAGCCGAGAATCAAATTTCGCTTCGAACAGCTTTTACATAGCTTTGTATGACAGGTCGACACACCGTGGAACTTTCAATGCGATGATATTATTAAAATATTAATCAGTGAGAGACGTTTACTCCGCCAAAGTAGGATTTACGGATTTAGCGGGCACAATATCTGAACAAGGAATTGCGGCACTTCTCCAAATAGACGGGCATGCAAACTTATTTAATCTCTACATAGCGCCAGAAGATTAAAATTATATGTGAAAAACAATAATATAAAAATCAGTCGTTACTGATTGATTTAAATGTCGCGAAATCCGTGACGCGATCACATCGAATCTTATCCTAAAATCCATTATAACGCTTAACGTGGGTGTCTGTGCATTAAAATCGGGCTCAGTCTATCTTCTCCATGGAATATTAATAATATCTCTTCCAGACGAATAATTTCATTTCCGTCGCTCGCACAATGACGAGTTATTGTCCTCCTACTATCCTGTCTATCCTGTCTATCTTTCAATGTACGTATACTTGAACGTTATTTTTACTTCCTTGCAATACGATTGATTCGCATAGGTTACGTCGCGTGACGTATTTTTTTGTTTTTCCAAGATTAGAATTGCATACCTCACTATTAATTAACATAAATACTATAGCGATTTTGAGAATACTAAATTATATTAAATTTGAGGAAATTAACGGTTGCTGCTAACATAAAATACTAACTGATATAACTATGATAATATCAATTATAATTATAACTTATTATTAATACAAGAAACCGACCAAAATATCTGATCTATAATACCTTAAAAGACCTGATTGTGTTCACACATGTTCATACACATGTTCGCACAATGGCAATCGATTATCTTGATATTTTTGTAGTAACTAATTCACTGAATATTTTTCGAAATTTTATGCAGGCTCGAAAAAAGCCGGTATTCAATTTCCGCACGAGTTGTTTTATTTGGAAATATCGTGAGTTTCGTCGTCTTGCCCCGAGTTGCCCTATTTTTCATGAACACCCATATTTATCATTATCAGTACATGCTGACGAACGCTGAATATTAAGTCGCGTCAATGAAATTATCAATTTGGATGTTCACGTGAAAGTCGATATTGGTCCTCCGTGGGACTATTAAATAAAAATGCAAGTTAAAAAAGCGTACGTACTTCTTATTATTCACATTCACGGAGTGATAGCGCGAAACGCTGTTTCCTCAATCTGTCTGCATCCCGTTGGGATTGCTATCGGATCGTGGATCGAAGGCATATAGTTTGAGTATACACCCGGCGAGACTGACAAATTTTCAGTGATCTCATGGGAATGTCAGGGTAGGAAAATTGAGGTTCGAGAAAATCGATTCCCGAGAGGACTCTTCACTTCCCAGGGAGAGAAATAGTGGGGCAGAAGAGAAAGAGGGAGGAGAGACGAACAGATAGAAAAAGAGGCAGAGCGGAAGAGACAGCGTTCATATGTGCGCTCGTTCTCGCGCTCCGGCTAAACGGTATACGGGATATAAGCGTGATACCTTTATCGCACCCCTAATCTTCGAGGGTCGTAAGCCCAATATTCTGTGGGTTGCCGTGTGGTGGTGACGGTGCTCGTAGAAATCCCAGTGCGGTTAACGCTAGTATGCACGAAATACATAACGTTGTTTATGTACCAAACTCAACTACTGTTTTTCACCTACATTGCTTACGTTCTATTATCCGATAGGTGAAATTTTTATGGCAAGAAACAAGAAACACTTCCAACCAAAGTATGCGGGATCTTGGAAGGAATCAATAATCAAATCCAAATAAACCCAAATAAAAAATTGTTACTTATACATGCGATAAAAATGAATACAGCTAACGACAGCTAAGTTTAAAAAATGGAAAGTCAAGTTGCTTTTCTAGAGCTCATTTTCTTGAAGATTTTTTTCGTATTCTACTCCTGCTTTTTGGTACATGCGGCATCAACAATATATGATAATCATTTGTACTATTGGGAATCGATGAGTTTAATGAATCGAACAAATTTTTATGAATATGACTCAAAGTATATATTACCTTAATAGACGTTCTCGAATAAATAATCCTTTAATTGAATAGTTCATTGGATCTCATAATCCGTCGAAGGATAAAATGTCGAATAAAACTCATCCTTCGTTATTTTAAATTAATAATTTTGTTATTTCAAAATCTTCGCCGTCACATTCTCGACCATTCGAAGTTTCGATCCTCGTCCGGCCGTTAGCCCGCCACGTCGCAGTTGCGGGTACGAGTTTGGACGTACCTCATTGCCAGATAAATTTCATCAAATATCCCAATAATAAAAACGAAATGAAACAACAGCAAGCTGCGTCTCGTTACTGTCGTCATTATTCCCTAGAGCGCAGAATGGATTTCAGTGTGACCACGTCACCGACCCGGACGACTTTCAAATTAATTACGTATACTGGGTGGGCGAGGGGAACGCACAAAGCCGCCCTTGTCCTCCTGCCCTAACCTCTCTTCCCCGCCCCTCAGTACTTCCCATTCGTGCACACGTAGAAACGTATAAGTATACTCGTCCAAGCGGTTGATAATTATAAAGTAGTTTAATTAAAAACGTGACCAGTGTGGATTCGGTCCACATCGTTCGGTGATGTTGTGAAATGTGAACAGGAGCGATAATTATACGAGAGGACGAACGCGAAACGCCGAATTTTGCCGGCATATTTTTGCCACCGGGAACATCTCGCCATACTCGTCTGATCGCTACGATGACCCCCCCCCCCCCCACAATTGCGGGTACCGCACACAGTAATACATAATTTATCCCCCCGCATGAAGGGAAAGGCTTGAGGGCTGGGGTGCCTTTCACTCCCCTATCCTTCTTCTCCCCCGAACCATTGAACGGTCGAACATTACTGCACACGCGGACACACAGACGCGCAGTGGCTCCGAACGTCGACGGGTCCCATTATGCGAACGTTGAATAGCACGAAATTGCCAAAAATAGCCGGAATCCGTTCCGGTCGTTCGTGCGCCATTACGAATACTATAAATGCATTCGCCGGGCCAAACGAACCGTTATCCATTCGGTTTACATACACATATACGATTTGTACTCAAATACGACGATACAACGGTTACTCCCGTTCAAGTTCTGATTTGTCACTCACTGAAAATACCGAAAATCGGGGATAGTTGACTGCACTTTGACCTTTGTGTTGTTTCACGTTCAAATGGGGTTCACCCTCGACACCATTTTGCCACGAATGTACCGAATTGATAAAAAATAAAAAGAACAAATAGCGCAAATGTATTCCTTGCTTGCATCTCGTTATTACAGTTCATTGATCCGAGAAAGGAGAAAATACGGTTGCAAAGCCACTTTCGCACCAGGTTGCGGTTCACCCCTGTCCATCGAGTTGAATGATGCTCGATGGTCGATTGGATACACAGTGTTGCAGCGAATCGCTTTCAATTATACAAAATACACCCAAACTGCTTCACTTTAACGAGACCTCGAAAAGGAGTGAGCGGGAACGAGGGGCGAAGTTGATCTGACATTGGGATTTTGATTACGCGTTCTGAATGCTTTGAAAATGAACTGGTGAGGGAAAAGTTCAATATGCCATAGTAGGGTCATCGAAGCACAAGTATTGTAGTTATTTTTAGTAAAATTGTACTTTTTCGGCTCGATGATAACGGCCATCGTAACAAAGATGACCAAACTTGAATAATGGAAGAAAATAAAACTTTGGCTACAATTAAAAAAACAAATTCATCCGGTCCAGTATTATCTAATTGAAGAGCGGACTCGTTTTTGTTTTGTTTGACAATGATCGACTGGCCAATATCAAACAATTGTGAATATTTTTTGTAAAATTTGGTACGCTATTTTATTAATGTTTTTAAATAATGGTAATTTTTGGATCGTTACGGCGATCTAACCGCTTACTCGAAGATTCGTTGAATTTGGAGAAAATCTTCGTTTCGTTCAAATTGTCAGACGTATCTCTGAATTGGTTTTTTCAGTCAATCGCAGAAGTCTATTGTTCGCGAGTACATAATTACACGTACGTGTTGGCTATGAACTCTACCGAAGACTCGAATTGTCACGGTCCCCTGTAACTCGCGCATCGTGCACACTCGAAAACTTCCGAAATAATTACAGAAACCTCTCGACAATTGAGTCGGATAGTGGCTGACTGGTTAGCTCCCCAGTCTAATAGGGGCTGCTTCGAACAAACGAGACTCTCATGCTACCTCTATTTATCTCTCTCTCTCTCTCTCTATCTCCCCCTCGAACCACCGACTACCTACACTCCGGTACCTTTCTCCTATTAATGGGAAAAGTTTGTTTTTATCTTTTAAATGCCTCCCGCAACACCACTAATTTTAAACTTTCTGTTTTACGGTAATGCAGCAAATGTGAGTATGAAAATGTTTTCTCTCGGACACACGATAGGTACGTTTTCTGTAGGAAGTCGTCACACGGAAGTATAGAAAAAGTATAGAAAAGGAATCTACTTGAAACGAACTCGCTTCCTATAATTTATTCACTTGAACAAGTTATTGGATCAAGCAAATAGAAAGAATATGATCAGATTTTCAGAAAAGCATTTAGGGTTAAAAATGAATGCAATAATAGAAAAGCTACGGCCTTTGTTTTTTTTTTAATTGACTTAAATGCAAAGAAGGAAAATTTGCAACGTTAATTATTTCACCTTCTTGCATTTATTAAAATAATTGAAAAATTACGACGTTATTTTTATCCCCTTTTTCCACTCACTTACTTGTTCAGCGTTATTTTCCTCTGATTCTTCTAATCTCTCAACACTATCCCACATTGTTTGCAACAGTTGACATAATCCTGAAATTATGTTTCACAGTATTTGGAAAAACGATTATTTTGGGGACATCAAAGAGGCGTAAGTGTCACCCTTCTAATTGAAGAGAACCTCTCTTTATGTTACTGGCATCCGTGAACTTTTCTGCACCCTTATTACAGTTGGAACTCAGATGGAATAATCCTCTTCAGACCCCCAAAAACAACCGACATTACATTATACCTGCGAATATCTCTTTCCTGGAGTATATATGATGAGATCTACAACAGTAGTGAATGTCCTCTCGCCCATCATAGCGCGTTAAGCCTCAAGAGCTATTTTGCTTGAGTTTATTAACTATACGCAAACATGCAATTATATTCATGGAAGATGGTAGATTATTTCATCAGGATGGTCGTAAAGATTCAACGAAATGGCAGTTGGGTTACTTTCGAGTAAGCCATAACTCAAAGTCCCTTGCTGGCTCTCAACGATTATCCTAATCGCATAACGACTCTAGCTACTCGATCTATTTGTATGTTCACATACATTTCACATACGTACACATACATTTATCCGGATTCCTGTGAGTATATATGTACGCAAACATATACATACGCATTTTTTCCCCTCCCTTTATTTTTTGCTCATTCAATGTACCCACCAGGCACCGTTAATTAATCTTCTCGATCTTATCCGCAGAATGATCCGCGTCGAGAATTGCAGTGCTTTCTCATTTGGAATTCTCCTGCTACGAGGATCTTCTCGTTCCACTATTTTCCTGGCGATTATCAGTCCATTCACACGATGATTAATTAACACACGAAACAACGAACACTCGGTTGATGAATATTCCACTTCTGCTACTTACGCGAGAATGCCTAATTTGAGTATGTGTCCATTAGCCAGTAGATCTTAGAATCTGGCCTCTCCGGCTTATCCCGAAGAAACATCCTACTTAATCAAGATAAACAGAGCACATATGGGCATTTTTCAGAACTTCTATCGACATTTGAATGTTAAATTTTTACTATAATTCATAAATATATCACCATTGCTAACATTGCGAGTTTCTAATTATGGTATTGTAATGAAATCTTGTATTAGCTTCATTCACATGGCAAGGAAACGTTATAAAAAAAAAACGAAGAACACCCTTAAAGCTCTTATCATCGATTGTGCACCATGACAAATTCATGACGTTAGGATGCTACGTGTATAAACGTTGAGTGTAACCCTTCCACATTTGTGTATTGCACATTGAGATCCCAACAGCCATTTTCCAGACATTATTTGGACTGTGTGTCACAAATTCACTATTTTCCAAAGATATTTCACCGTAGATGATATTGTAAGTAGCTAATTGTCGTATTGTAATGCATTTTCGTATTACCTTCATCCATATGATACGGACATGTACAAAAAAGCAATGAAGTATAGTTTTGAAACTCTTGCTTTTCAGTGTGTATCATGAAAATTCCTCTGCCTCATTTAGATGGTTCGTGTACACGCATGAGGTGTAATCCTTGCACATTTGGGTATTCCTAGCTCATTGCGGCGTGCTTATTCGGGATGCGATGCACACCGCAGACCATACCGAGGGGAAAGTGGGAGAGCGAAAGAGAGAAGAGCGTGTTCGCATATCAGGCTTAACGTGTATTAACATACGTAAGGCGCTGTCTTCTGTTTTTCACTGTGGAAAGGGAGTGCGAAGAGGAGAACACGAGGACCGAGAGCTATAAGAGGTAAAGCCACACCAGCTGTACATTATAAAGTCTAATACAATGTACTTATGGTACGGACGAACTTAACTTAACACCGGAGCGAGCACCGGAAACGTGCCACACGTTGTAAATTAATTGCCGTGCGAGAAGCCTCTCCCACTGCTGCCCCTTAACCAGTCAACGATGCACATGGAGTTAAGATGTTGCGGGCTCGATACAGTACCAACAGTGCAGGTTTCTACCTTGTCGTATGAAAGATGGGAACATAATTGTGTATTATTCGTGTATGTACACCGGGAAAGCTGATTTTGAAAAAGTTCTACTCCAAGAATCACTCATACAACAGGGAAGTATACTGATAGCTCATCGCAGACGCACGAACATTAAAGTGTCGAATTTAGTTATATAATAAATATTTGTGGAGAACCGAAACATTTTTTATTCAACGACTATCAACTAATTTGCAACAATGGGTCAAAATATTTTCATATATGTACCATTCAAACATTTGTTATTATTTATTGCTAAAACTTGAGTTAGTTATTAAAGTCATCATGAAGGAACCGTTCAATGTTTCATGGAATCCATCGACTTGGCAATTTTGTTTTGTTCAATGTTGATGAAGCGATGATCAGCTTACTTTGTCACTATTATCGCGAACAACATTCATACAAATACGATATTGCAAATGGATCGCAAACCCGAGGAAATAGAAAATGTTGCAGCTGAAAGTTCCCACGCGATATCGTTGAAGGACATTGAAAACTATACGTATTATATAGATCTAGAAGGTATGGAACCCTTGCGAAAGTAGTGAAAGCCGCTGTAGGCTGGTCGAGCAGAAATCATGATGAGAGATAGACGAGCACAAAGGTTCACGTGGAGAGGTGATCCAGTCGGGCTGAGTTGGAACGAACGAGAGTTAAACTCGACGAAAAAAGGAAGATCAACCTTTTGTCTGGAAGGCCGTTCAGGGCTTTGTCCGAGTTTAGCACTCTGTCTCGACACCCCGTTTTTGTTCATGAACCTCAGTAGTGTTCCACCAACTTTGCCTCCTGCCACGCTTCTTCTCTCCTTCACTGGCTACCTTCGTCCTTCTTTTTTTTCCCCGCTTGCATATACTCGTGTGTCCATTCCACTGAAAGCTGAAACTACTCACGTTCGGGAACTCTAACGTGCGCTGGACACGAAACTTAAAACAATAAACTGTTGTATGTGCCAGTAGAGTGGATTTCTGTACGTGAACACGTCCAGAAATCCTGCTTTAAAGTTAAATCCTGTGGCGACTTTTCCTGGGCTCTCTTACTTTTTTCAACTAGATTCGTACGAGACCTCTTTCGCTGGGTATGTGTCACAGAGTCCGGAGAGCACCTTTCGATCCAGTAGTGTTTGATTCGCGTTTTTTACTAACCCAAAACTAATCATCGTAAAAGTATAACTGCGTCGACCTATGTTGAGGTATGAGAGGATTCGAAAGAAACGAACCAGAAGTGCCCGAAGCAGAAGACGCCAGGCATTTCATACCGTGGAAACATTGACCGTAATTCTCCGTGGTTAATTATCAAGCCATCGATATAGCTTTTGCAGGAAGGTAGGAAAAAGCTCCGTGCCATCAACGCAAACGACGTCGGTCATTCCAGTAATCCGACGGAGCCGGAAACCTCCGGAGATTACTCAAAAAATGAGCTTTTGTGCATCACAAAATCAACCTGCGTCACAGAAACTCCATGCACCGTAAAATACATCCCGGAACTCCTTCTCGCGCACTTAAGCGGATGAAAAATTTTGATCTTTTCGCTATTTACTTGAAGCTCTTTACCGAGAATTCTCTCATCTGGGATTCCGGTTAATTGGACGAAATTCGTACTTTGGTGAATTCAACCTCGATGCTTCCTATACGTTAAATAATTAAAAGTGCACTTAAGCAGCAGCAAAATGGTAAGTTTTATTAACTAGAAAGATCCCATAATTCTGCCAAGAAACACGAGGTCTACAAAAAAGCGACTGGAAACCCATCACAATCAACAGTCGTAACTGGAATGATAAAACTATTGATTATCTTTCAGTTCCATGAAAAATTCAATTTATCACCTCCAAAATCATCTTTCAAAGGCTCGTACCAAACTCAAATCTTCATATTATGCTATTGCTCATTCTCATACATCGTCAGTTTTCTTTTCTCTTCTCTATTTCACCGTGCAGTTTCTTCGTGTAACTCATGCCCAACTCCAATTGTACTCAAGTACAATTCGCGCTAAGTAAGTTACAGCACAAGAGATTGAGTAAAACCAACGCCCCGTGTGGAATCGTTGGAAGAATAGTGAGAATGAACAGTCGGGAGAACGGTGAGTGCGAGAGTTCGCGAGAAGGTGCAGAATTTGCGGTGTGGCGTAGCGTTGGAACGTGGTCCCAGTCGGATCTTACCATCACTAGTATTCCACTACAATTGAGAGCCCGATATGTTTTACTTAGGGGCTGACCCAATGCCAGGTGCAACCACTGTGGCAGCCATGGAGAATTCGCTGCTTGACCTTACATTGCAATATAATCCCGGATGGACCACGTGACGCGTACATTCTTATCAGGCTGTTTTATCAGTTCATAAATATTGAAAGTTTATTGCATCGTTCATTATTGAATGGATAAACGTTAAATTAGGCAAAAATAATACAAAATAAATATTCGTTTATTTCGCATTGCCAAAGTGGTTAGAATATATGAAAAAAGGGCAGAGTGGAATAAAGAAGCGAATGGCATATATCAGGACAAAAATGGGCTATCGTTCTGCTGTCGAGATTTAGATATTGCTGGATGAATAGTAAAAAATTACGAAAATTATCGAAAATTTGAGGAATAATAATCGATAGTATAATTAAATATTTTATATCGTTCACTAAATGGCTTATGAAAACACAGCTTATCTAGCCGTTACTGGTTGCAAAAGAAATAGAACTAAAGCCCCACAAATTTTGGAAATACATCATCAATACTTAGGATCAATTGATTGATTAGGCCGAGTTTCAGATAAATAGACTGCGTTGTCAAATTTAGCAGTCCATTTATCAAATAGTGAAGAAAATGCTAATTATTTTTGTCCCATTTTGCCTTGCGCATAAGTTACGATACGAAAGATAAAGATTTAAATTAAACAAAAAATGTCAACAACCATAATATCGATTTTCTTTAAATATAAAGACTGGTATATGTAAATAAATTGATCAAAAGCATAAAAATTAACTGATTCACACAGTATATTATTTTAGTTAAACGTATCCGACGCATTGCCATTTTACCCCGAGTTCCCTTAACCGTCATAAATATAACATTGCCCATTTTCCAGCGAGCCGCCCTTTCGCGCGCTATCTATTCATTTTCTTCCTCTGCTGCGCGTGATTTTCATTCCCAAGTAACCGCGAGAATTTTCGCTTGGATGTGGAAACACGTCAACGGTGAAGATTCATGATGACGGAGCGACTTCCGGTAAACGAATCGACATTGACGCGTTTTACGCTCTCGAGCCACACTCGGTTTCGACAATCTGTGCCTGAATATATATATATATATATATATATATATATATATATATATACACAC